>CAUYQU010028877.1:0-23864 GCA_963574635.1 Cheracebus regulus | reverse complement strand
CAGACTGCCTTGGTAGTGGTGGACTGCCTCAGTAATCGTGGATGCCTTTACTCCTACAAAGCTGGATCATCCCAGGTCCAACTGTGCTTCCTGTGAAACTCTCAATCCAGAACGTTTCAGATTGCTGGTCTTTGTGGGGGTGGGACCCGTTGAGCCAGATCACCTGGCTCCCTGTTTCAGCCCCTTTTTTTCAGTTCAGTGGGTGATTTTGTCTTTGAGGCATTCCAGTCACCAGTTGAAACGGCACCTGGATTTGTTTGAGTTTTTGTTTGGAGACCTGCTGCGCCGGCTGAAACAGCCATGCTGGAGACTCGTGGCACTTTTCAGCATGGGAATCTCCTGTTCTGTGGGTAGTAAAAATTCATTTGGAAATGCAGTGATCACTCACCCTCTGTGTTTTTGCTGGGAACTGCAATCCAGACCTGTTCCTATTCAGCCATCTTAGATCCTCTGTCTATATAGTATGCAGTCTTTTCAGATTGGCTACTTGCACTAAGCAATATGCATTTAAGGTGTCTCTATGTCTTTTTATGGCTTTATTGCTGATTTCTTTTTAGGGCTGAATAATATTCCATTGTTTGGATGTAGCACACTTTATCCATTCACTTATTATAGTAAATCTTGGTTGCCTCCAAGTTTTGATAATTATGAATAAAACTGCTCTAAACATCTGCATACAGGTTTTGTGTGGACAGAGGTTAGCTTTTTCATAATAACTTTTAAGATAATTCACACATCATACAGTTCACCATTTAAAGTGTACAATTCAATGGTTTTTAGTATATTCATGGAGTTGAGCAACTATCATCACAATCAATTTTAGAAAAATTTCATCACCGCCCAAGGAAACTTCACACCATGAGCAGCAACTCCACATTAACTCCCAGTCTCCCCAGCCCTAGCTAACTCACAATCTACTTTCTCTCTCTCTGAATGTACTCATTTTGGAAATATCTTAGAATTATACAAGATATAGTTGTGATTGGCTTCTTTCACTTAGCATAGTGTTTTCAAGGCTCATCTGTGTCGTAGCATGTATCAATACCCAATTTTGTTTATTACCAAATAATATTTTATGTATGGATACTACATTTTGTGTATCCATGTATCAAGGAGTGAACATTTGAGTTGTTTCCACTTTTTGGCTATTATGAATAATGCTGCTATGAACATTTGTGTACAGGTTTTTGTTCAGGTGTATATTTTCATTTCTCTTGAGTATATAACCAGGAGCAGAATTACTAGGTCACGTGGTCACTATGTAATATTTTGAGAAAATTGTCCAAATGGTTTCAGAGTAGCATTACTGGGTCACTATGTAGCGTTCTGAGGAAATTGTCCGACTGGTTTCTAAAGTGACTACCATTTTTAAATCTTACCAGCAATGTACAAGGGTTCCATCTTTTTCATATTCTCAGTAATACTTACTGTTGTCTTTATTATTTTAGCCATCTCAACAGGTATAAAGTGGTGTATCATTATCGTTTTGATTTGCATTTGCTTGCCAACTCATGATATTGCATTTTTTTTTCCATGTACTTATTGACCATTTGTCTATCTTCTTTGGAGAAAAGTGTTTTCAGATTCTTTGCCTATTTTTACTTTGGTTACTTTTTATTATTGACTTGTAGGACTTCTTACATATTCTAGATGTAAACCTTTTATTATGATTTGCAAAATTTTTCCAATTTTATAGGTTGCCTTTTTAATTTCTTGATAGTGTCCTTTAAAGCACAAAAGATTTGGCCAGGCGCGGTGGCTCAAGCCTATAATGCCAGCACTTTGGGAGGCCGAGGCGGGTGGATCATAAGGTCAAGAGATTGAGACCATTTTGGTCAACAAGGTGAAACCCCGTCTCTACTAAAAATACAAAAATTAGCTGGGCATGGTGGCATGTGCTTGTAGTCCCAGCTACTCAGGAGGCTGAGGCAGGAGAATTACTTGAACCCAGGAGGCAGAGGTTGCAGTGAGCCGAGATTGCACCATTGCACTCCAGCCTGGGTAACAAGAGCAAAACTCCGTCTCAAAAAAAAAAAAAACACACACACACACACACACAAAAAAGATTTTTGTTTTGATAGTGTCCAATTATTCTATGTTTTCTTATGTTAGTTTATGCTGACATATCCATGGACATTTTTATTTCAATGATAATGTTTTCATGAAGGTTCTTTCTCAGATCTATTTATTCCTTTCTTATATTTTTTCTGATTTTTTCCCCCACTTACCTCTTCATCTACCTATATGTCATTACAATTACTTCATTATTATTCTTTTATTTTAGGCATGTAAAGCTATTTACTTTTCTGTTTTGTGCATTGGTCAATGTTCCCTTCATGGTGCTTACATGACAGTTTGTAATTTTTTTATTGATAACTATTCTGCAGATGGGGTAACAATTCTGGTGGAATCCTATGAGCTTTCAGATGTGAAAGGGTTTCTCCAGAGACTGCTAGGTCATACATTTGTTAGAATACAAGCATTCCACAGACTCTGGACAAAGTGTTATGTGAATGTTACAGCTTGTGTTTTATAGAACAAATGTGTATTGTAAATTCAAACTCCATTCCCAAACTAAAAGGAATAGACTTTAAGTTTGATTAATCCTTGATGATTTTTTTTTTCTCATTCAATTCCTAAAATAAAGGGCAAGCTTCTTTAGGCTAATGGTTAGGGAAGATTTTTGCAACTCTCCCCTTAAATGACATTTACAGATTGGATGTAATTTGTAGATATAACTTTCTTTGTTAGAGATAGAAACTAAAGGCATAAAGACAGTGCCATATTCTTGTTAACCATCTTTACCTGCCTTTCCCTCAGTAATTCAGGAATTTCGGCCACAGTTTTGAAACCCTGACTCAGTACATTTTTTTCCCCACACCAATTCCACTTTCTGTTTTTACTATTCTGTTTAAGATACTTACAATCTGCCTAGTTCTTGAATTTTCTACATAGAGTCATTAGTTCTTGCCCTGTATCCTTCTACAGCAGAGCTGCCACCATCTGACATCAATTCTGCCTTTAAATGTCTTCCTTACTTCTCCAATCAACTCTAACCTCATTGTCACTGTACCTGTTTACAACCTTATTATTTCTTACGTGGATTATTGCAGTATCTTTCTAAGTGATTTCCCTGTATGCATATTTCCCCTCAGACTATCTTCTAATGTTATTTAAGATAGAGATTTGATCATGTGATCAACTTACTTCAAAAAACATTGTCAGCTGCCCATTGAGTAAAGACTGAAGTGGATATACATTTTATTTTTCCAAGTTCTTCTCCTCTTATTGTTCACTACATTACTTACCTTGCTGCCAAACCAATCTATTGAATTTCCCCAGGACACCTCATATATAATCATACCTCTTTGTTTTTCCTCTGCCAGAATTACTGTCTTCAGTTCACAAGTAGTTTCTACTATTTATTTAAGGTCCAAATCAAGTGCCATTGCCTCTGTATATCTTCCCTGTCACAGAATGGAAACTCATTGCTTTCTTATTTATGTTACCATTTACTTTTTGCATATCTCTATTTCAGTAGTATCTTATTATATTATAAACTTTTACATGCCTGTTTTGCCTTTTAGAATATGAGCTCCTGCAGGGCAACAGCCATTTTTTATTCATCTTTGTCATCTCTCTCTGCCTGGCTGGCATGTTGCTTAGAACATAACAGATACTCAATAATTTTCTTTAAATAAATTAATGAAATAATAAAGCTATATTATTAGATCAAAATAGCAACAGGAAAATGTTTTCAATTGTAGATAATATTTATCTTCTCATCTAGTACCTGCTGCAGTGTAGACTAATAATTCAGTGGGGGACCTGATACCTGCTGATATGGAAGCAAAATTAGAATCTTTGAATCTTGTTATCCTCTTTCTTTAAAATATAACTAGGAACTTGTAGCTTTCAGTTGCTATGGAACCAGATAAGCAAATATAACCAATAAATTATTTATGTTAACTAATATTAGCAGGGATTTTTAAAATACTGTTTTAAATCTTCTTACTTCAATTATAATACATATTCACAATACATTTAGAACACACAGACAAAATATTAGGTATAATATTACTACCCTTTGTGAGATACACAATAATTTTGAACACATTTATGTAATATTGGTAACAAAACTGAAGCCAGAGGGTATATTCTGTTTTGTATTTTGGCATTTAAAATAATATATTAAAATAATCTATTATTTTGGATGCATTCAACTGTAAGTAGCAGAAAGTTGCAAGTCAAATGGGACTAGCAGTAAAGAAATCTATTTTCTCTCATCACTGATAAAGGTTAAGAGATGACTCTGGTTGGTTTATAGTGAGTGTGATCTCTCTGGGGACAGGACAGAGGGTCACCTTTCTTGAGTTACATGAGGAGGAGGAGGGGTAGCTATATTAATAAAATCAGAAACCTATTCCAAAGGAAGAAGGTGGGGGTGGAATGATATTGACATTAGGCAACCTACAGTGTCAATCACAGATTTTCCTCATTTTTTTTTAAAGAAGTGAATCCTATTTCATTTAAAATCACTTAGTTCTCTGATGTGGATACTTTGATATTTTTTCTTCAATATTTTAATATCATAAACAGCACAGCTGTGGAAAATCCAATAGCTAAATTATTGTGAAGATCATGTTTACATTTACAATTTCAGGTCTAAATTAAGCAACATATTAAAGCTTTGAAATATACTGAGGTGTTGCGCATGGGGAAGTCACTCAGTTTTGCCAGCAGCATATGAAAATAACTGTTTCTTTGACAATAATGAGCACTAAAAATAAATAAACAAATAAATAAATAAACTATCTTGGCCAGGGCTTTTTTAATTGTGTTGAGGAAAATCTATGCTTCTACGGAAACTGATTTAAGCCAGTATGGGTAATATCACAAGCTGACTTAGGCTACCAGTGGTTTTTTAAGATTATCGATAATGATTTGTATCAAGCCATTGTTTTCTCAATCCAGGCTCTTAATTCTCTGTCCTATTTTAACAATAATTGCAAATGCCTCCATACGAGTAGCAAAGAAAACAAAACAAAAACAAACACTTAAGTTATTCATGTATAAGAAAACTTTGGAAAAGCCAAAGAACATCTTAGAAAGGATAGATTTTATTAGAATAAATCAACATTTTTTTTCTAACTTTCCAAACATCCAGTTCTCTATACGGGATAATTGGGCCTAAATCAGTATGTATCTTGCTTTGTGACAAGCATATATATATATATATATATATATATATATATATATAGAGAGAGAGAGAGAGAGAGAGAGAGAGAGAGCCTCAGGAATCCATTTAGCTCCTGCCCTACTAAGACCAATTGGCTGATAGACTGAGGAGGCTGTGAAAGCTGCAAGTAAACCCACAGCAGACTAGTGCCTGCTAACTCTGCCTGGCTGCTCTTGAAGTCCTTCTGAAGCTCAAATTATCATTATTATACAAGTTATATATTAATATATCACATATGTATTATATATTATACATATGTAAAATAATTATACATATATACACTTATTAAGACTTTTTTCCTGACCTGTATTTCCTGGTTCTGTATTTTAAAGTTTCCATTATTTCAAATAGGTTGATAATTCCTAGGCCAGGTATTAAGTTCATGTGAGAACAAGTACTTTTTACTCTTTGCAGAAGTTGTGAAGACATTTAGATATTGTAGTGGTGATAATTTCTTTTCTTTTTCCCCTTAGTTTTCCTTTATAATTGAGATATAATTCACCATTTAAAAGGATATAATTCAGTTATTATTTTTTTTTAGAAACATATTAACAACTTGTGTTTCTAGGTGGATGGTGTACAAAAGAGTGATTTGTCATATATTTTTACTTTTCTGTGGGTTTGAATTTTTTTATACTTTAAGTTCAGAATGTAGATAGATGTGCAGAACGTGGTTTGTTACATAGATATATATGTGCCATGGTGGATTGCTGGACCCATCAACCCATCATCTACATTAGGTATTTCTCCTAATGCTATCCCCTTCAGCCCCCGCCAAACCCCAATAGGCCCCAGTGTGTGATGTTCCCCTCCCTGTGACCATGAGTTCTCATTTTTCAACTCCCACTTATGAGTGAGAACATGTGGTGTTTGCTTCTCTGTTTCTGTATTAGTTTGCTGAGAATGATGGTTTCCAGATTCATCTATGTCCCTGCAAAAGACATGAACTTGTCCTTTTTTATGGCTGCATAGTATTCCATGGTATACATGTGCCACATTTTCTTTATCCAGATTATCATTGATGGGTATTTGGGTTGGTTCCAAGTCTTTGCTATTGTGAATAGTGCTGCAATAAACATATGTGTGCATGTGTCTTTATAGTAGAATGATTTACAATCCTTTGGGGATATACCCAGTAACGGGATTGCTGGGTCAAATGGTATTTCTATTTCTCGGTCCTTGAGGAATCACTACACTGTCTTCCACAATGGTTGAACTAATTTACACTCCCACCAGCAGTGTAAAAGTGTTCCTATTTCTCCATATCCTCTCCAGCATCTGTTGTTTCCTGATTTTTTAATGATCACCATTCTAACTGGTGTGAGATGGTATCTCATTGTGGTTTTGATTTGCATTTCTCTAATGACTAGTGATTGTGAGCTTCTCTCATATGTTTGTCGGCCACATAAATGTCTTCTTTTGAGAAATGTCTGTTCATATCCTTCACCCACTTTTTGATGGGTTTTTTCTTATAAGCTTGTTTAAGGTCTTGGTAAATTCTGGATATTAGCTCTTGGTGAGACATAGATTGCAAACATTTTCTCCCATTCTGTAGGTTTTCTGTTCACTCTGATGATAGTTTATTTTTCTGTGCAGAAGCTCTTAAGTTTAATTAGATCCTATTTGTCAATTCTGGCTTTTGTTGCCATTGCTTTTAGTGTTTTGGTCATGAAGTCTTTGCCCATGCCTATGGCAATGGTATTGCCTAGGTTTTCTTCAAGGTTTTTATGGTTTTAGGTCCTATATTTAAGTCTTTAATCCATTTTGAGTTAATTTTTGTATAAGGTGTAAGGAAGAGGTTCAGTTTCAGTTTTCTGCATATGGCTAGCCTGTTTTCCCAACACTATTTCTTTTTTTTCCTTCAAGAGATCATTCTGTTTTGGGAATGGGTGGCTTTGAGCATGGGAACTATATTCCTTCTCAGGTCAATTTCCCAGTTTTATGTATACTTAGAGTATTTGTTGGCTTTCCTGCCAAGTATTTGATATCATAAATATAATAGATCCACACACTTACAAGTGTTTCATTTTGATTTCTGTGTACAAGTTAATGTAATCCATAGCATAAAACACCCAAAAATCACGTCTCATGGAAAAGTGTTTAAAACCATAGACAGTGCTCCTGCACTTAGGTGACTGCCACATGTATTACCTTATTTTCAGAAAAAAATGCAAACAGGATCTGCAACTTTAAAAATATATTTGTAAACATTTTATAGTCTTTCCCTTTTTTTCTTCTTTTCCTTTTTTCCCTCCACTTTTATTGTCTTGTCTCAACTCTCAATGAGACCTCGGGAATCCATTTAGCTTCTGCCCTACTACGACCAATCAGCTGATAGACTGGGAGGCCCATGAAAGCCGCAGATAAATTAATAGCAGAACTAGTGCTTGCGAACCATGCCTGGCTGCTCTTGAAATCCTTCTGAAGCCTGAATTATTTGTATTAAGATAGGCCAGCACTCAGGCCCCTATGAGTCAATTCTTTGTAACAGTTGCCAATATTTTTATACCTGAGAGAGCAGCTTCATTCTTTATTATTGCTCAGGAATCAATACTCCCATTGCCCTCACAAAATGCTATACAAGCATTATTGGCATTTCACTTGGCAGTGAAGGGTATCAACATCAATCTCACCAACTGCACACCTCGCTAACCCTGTTCTACTCTCCTGCGTCTATTTGTATTCCATCTGGGCTGTCCGCGGCTGCTGGATTTGAATGGAGATCCTTAGCACAGCCCTGACACGTTCTATGATAAGGAAATGGAAAGGCATCATTTAGCCCTTCACAGTAACAGTCCCTCTCCCTGCTCATCTACTCATTTTGTGCTTGGAGAGTTTGCAGTATTTAATAAAATATCATTTCCTACCACTGTGTGGTTTTCTAAAATTGCCATTTCAGAGCTCTTCATTAATAGCCAAATGACACCTTCTAATCACATCCACTGGAAGTTACTATGACTTTTAAAGTAATTTCTGGGGTTTGAAAATGGCCCTTAAAGTAAAACATCTTAAAAAATGACAACTCATTCACAATAGAGGTGTCATGTGCACAAAGAGCCATGATGGGAACTGCAGCCACATTTACTCTAAATACTAAACATGCATGCTGCCTTCGCTGTTTAGCAAACAGTAAAAATGCTACTCACCCATATGTAAATTCCCCTTGCATCATGAAATTTTGGGGCAATATCTAAATGAAAACCATTGTAGGGGATTCCATTGTATGTCAGTCTTATGCTGGACATTATCAATATGTAGTAGATGTTTGATCAAAAGGGATATCCAGAATACATTTTAAAAAGTCTTGCAACTCAATAATAAAAGGAAAAATATCCCAATTAAAAAATGAGCAATGGCTATAGTGAGACACCACTTCACACCTATTATGATTATGACAGTCATTTTCAAAGAAAAGAAAAAAATACAAGTGTTGAAGAGGATGTGAAACTATTGGAACCATTGTGTATTGCTGGTGGGAGGTGTAAAATGGTGCAGCCGCTGTGAAAGGCAATTTGGTATTTCCTCAAAACCTTAAACATAAAATTACCATATAACCCAGCATTACCACTCCTAGGTATATACCCAAAAGAATTGAAAGTGGGAATTCAAACAAATAATTGTACGCCTGTGTTCAGTGCCACATTATTTACACTAGCCCAAGGTGGAAACGACCCAAGCTCAAACAACAGGAGACCCTTCTCTCCCCTTCCTCCTTTATCCCCCTTTCCTTTTTTTTTTCTCTTCCCCTTGTTCTCTTTCATTTTTGAGAGTCCTTCCAGAAAGGGATGAGGTTGATTCCTTCTCATGGAATTACTAATCATTTGAGTTACTTGATGACATAAACATTTAGCAGTAATTCTGCTCACCTGGAGACCTTGTTTAAAATTTACTTTCCCCAAACCCAGTCCTGGAGAGAATGATTCAGTAGTTCTGAGATGAAGCTTAAGAACTGCATATTACAAAACTGCCTACCAATAATTCCTGTAGTGGAAGCTTAAGGCCTGCTCTCTGTGAAATTGTAATAGGGGAAACCTCAGACCAATTGAATACTATGGAATGTAATATTTCCTTTCATTGATATAATGACTTCTGACTGTGTTAGAGCCATGTTTTGTTATTGAATAAGATATTATACTTGCTCTTATTCAAGAACAAAAACAGCTTTCCTCCTTTCTGGAAGAGTGGTCTGTAAATAGTTGCTAGCTCAGGTCACTTTCTTGTTGTACATTTAGTAGAACTGGCCACAAGGATATTTAAAGTGATCATTTTGACAACATCTCTAAGTAATTCTTGGCCTTATAATAGGTGGATCTCTTCTATAACCATATAGCATTGGATTTATAATAAGGATCATTTTGTCTCTAAGCCTTAAAATTGTATTAACTCTTGCAAAATTTCAAGTCCTAAGAGATGACTAACAATCAGTTGCTTTGGGCTGAAATCAGGACCTGCCAAACACAATATTCCAAAATAGCAATCTTTTTTTTCCCCTCTGAGTTCCCCCTCCCCTCTTCATGGTATGTAAGACCATTTATTTATCCAGATCAAATAAATGCATCTGGAGCTGCATGTATGATCTAGCAAAGTTACTCTCTTTACCTTTCCTCTCTCAAGATATAACCAAACTGACTACACATCACCCTGAAATTCGGAGTCATAGTAGAGAGATTCTTGTTCTAGCTCTATCATTTGTAGGTGGAATGACTTTGCACATGTTATGTGATTTCTCTGAGCTTCAGTCTCTTTCTCTGTCGAATGGTGATATTGATGATGATGATGGTTGTGATGATGATGATGGTAGTGACGATGATGATAGTAATGACGATGATGATGGTGTTTGATGATGGTGGTGGTAATGATGGTGGTGGTGATAATGGTGATGATGATGATGGTGATAATTATGGTGATGATGGTGGTAATAATGATGATGACAATGGTGGTGATGATGATGATGGTGGGGCTGCTGCTGGTGAGGATGATAATGATAATGATGGTGATGCTGCTTCTGGTGATGAAGACACTTCACAAGACTGTTGTCAAAGTTAAGATGTAGTATGAATAAAACGAATTAGTGAGATTTGTGAAAAGATCTAAAACTATAAAATGCCATAGTTGTTTTGTTTTTTTTTTAAGTGTATTTTCAATTCAGGAATTAGAATATTTGTTTGCTTTATATCAAGGAGACATATTTAGCCTATTTTTTGCCTCATAGGACAAGAAAATATTTGAAAATTACAAATTGTATTTGTAGTCATGCGTATGTGTGAACCTGTATTATGAAATCCTGTCAGTAATATTCCATTTAAGAATTGCATTGGTTTCAGTGGCAGTAAAATGGCAAAGTTACTCATTCTTTCCCAGGAGAGAAATAAATGGTTTTATTTGCATTACTTGAAATAATTTTCTGAAGGAATTTTATTTTCCTAGAACCTCTGTTCATCAGGTATAAATAAAAATGGCTTTGAAAAGATAATTGTTCACTTTGTTTGTATTTTGGATATTAAAAGACTTTTCTGAATTTTTATATATTATAGATATTCTCTGCACTAGCCCTTAATTTGTATAAGTATTTCCAGAAAAAAAATTAATTCATTATAATTTTTTAAAGTAGAAAAAGTCCTGGAATAGGAGTTGGAAACTTTTAACTCTCTAATTTTGTCATGTGTTAAACATGTTACCATAGGGGACTTAATTAACTACTGATCATTAATCTTCTCTGTTAAATGGCTATAAAACAGACCTACCCCTATTCACATGGCCTCTGAAGGCAATTACAATATTTGTGAAAATATTTTGTAAATGACCAAGCTCTATATAATTTGAAAGTGCCATATTTTTCTGAATCTAGGAGTTATCAATCATAAGATGTATTATTAGTTACATTCCACTAAGACAAAAATGCTGCCAATTTAACTATAAAAAAAGTGGCTTACTGTTGTTTGATGCATAAATGCGTCATACCAGCCTTTTTAGTTTTGTATGTCCTTTAATCTATTTTAAGAAATATGGCAGTACTTATTGCTTTGAATTGTTTTGCTTAGCAGAAGATAAGCAATCTTTTTTTGCATGTAAACCAGTAACAAAATATAACAAAATGCCCTATATTTTTCTAGATCTAGTAAGTCATTTTAAGAAAACACGGAACTGTAGTCATTCCTCCTGTGGTGAATATTTGCTCTGCTAATCTTAAACATATGCATTTTTTGCTGTTTCCATGTCTTTATCTATAATAGTTTCATTTCACTGCTAAATCAAAGGGCAATATTTTGGAGACATTTTAAAATGGCAATTAAACCAAACATGTGACTTACTGCCAATGCACATAACTCAACTGAGGTGACAAAATTGTGAACAGGTATATCCAAATTTGTTCAAGCACAGTCAGTGAAAACTCCTCTATGGTTGCCAACTTGCAGCCAGTGATTGTAAGATAACTCTTTAAGAGATGTTAAAATGTGGAGCAAAAGATATTTCAAAATTAAATATTGCATCTATGTTATTAGCCACAATGTAATACTTGTATTCTAAATACAAACTGAAGATAGAACATTTATTTGATATACCTTGTTAAGAACAGGAGTGTGAGACTCTGAAACTCATCCAGCTTTCTGATGTCCCAGAAAAATAGCCAGATGCCTCATTAGTACAGTAAAGCACCAAAAACAACACTTTGGTCAATGATGGATCATGTATATGATGGCAATCCCATAGCATTATAAGGCCATATTTTTACTGCACTTTTCTCATGTTTAGGTATGTTTAAATACACAAATACTTACCTTTGTGTCACAGTTGCCTGTAGCATTCAGTAAAATAACATGCTGCACAGGTTTATAGTCTAGGAGCAAAAGACTGTATCATATAGCCTAGGCATATAGTAGGCTATACCATTTGAACTTGTGTAAGTATACGCTAGATGTTTGCATAATGACAAAATCACCTAACGACATATTTCTCAAAGTGTAGCCTATTCCAGTGATACATTATTATATTTGCAGACAGTATAGAGTCTGCTTCTAGTACTCTCTTCTACACACTGAACTCTGTCACTTTCATCAGAGTTTTAATACGGCATGGTTTTGAAACCCTTTCTTTCCAACTCTTTTCTTTAAACTAGGCTTCATTATTCAGAGCTCTTTAATGCATTGTATATGGAATAACTTCTACTTGTAAACTAATACAATTAAATTGTAAATTATTGTAAAGTAATACAATTAGATTTCTAGTTGTAAACTTCTACCAGAAGTTTAATACAATTAAACTTGTAAATTTGTCATTGTAAACTAATACAACTAAACTTCTAGTTGTATTTATCTGAAAGGTAGAATGACCTACAATTTTTAAGTACAAGCAATAGTTTAAGTTTCTGGGTAACTCAAAATTTAAACTTATGAACATATGCAGCATATATTTGGAGTGTAGTTTTATTTTTAAATGGTGATAAAAATTTGCATTGAACTAGTTATATATAATTATTTTCAATTAAGTACCTTTTTAAATGTTTTTTTAAATTTTTAAATTTTTTATTTTTTAGTGGAGTTTTGCTCTTGTTGCCCAGGGTGGAGTGCAATGTCATGATCTCAGCTCACTGCAACCTCTGCCTCCTGAGTTCAAGTGAGTCTCCTGCCTCAGCTTCCTGAGTAGCTGGGATTACAGGCATGCACCACCATACCTGGCTAATTTTTGTATTTTTAGTAGAGATGGGGTTTCTCCATGTTGGTCAGGCTGGTCTCGAACCTTAGACCTCAGGTGATCTGCCCGCCTCAGCCTCCCAAACTGCTGGGATTACAGGCATGAGCCACTGTGCCCGGCCCCTTTCTATTCCTAGTAATTTTTGTTCCTCATCCTTTTTTGTGTCTTTATCCAACTCCTTTTAAAATGTTGAATTGACAGAGTCAGAAGCAGGCTTTTGGGATATTCTTAGGGTATTAGATTTCTAGGGCTACTGTCACAAAATGCCAAAGAACTAGGTGGCTTAAAACAAGAGAAGTGCATTGTTTTACAGTTCTGGAGGCTAAAACTCTGAAGTTAAGGTGTTGGCAAGGCCATGTCCCTCTGGAAGCTGTAGGGGAGAATCCTCCATTGCTTTCTTCCGGTTTCTGGTGGTTGCTGGCAATGCCTGGCAGTCCTTGGGTTGCAGCTACACTTCAGTCTCTGCCTCTTTTGTCACATGCTGTTCTCCCTGTGTCTCCATCTTCACAAGATGTTTTCCTTTCCTTATGAGGACAACCATCATATTGTATTTTGTCACATTATGTTCCACTCTAATGACTCAGAGTAACTTAATGACATTTGCAAAGACCTAATTTCCAAATAAGATCTCATTCCTAGGTGCTGGTGAATAGGACTTCTTTATACATCATTTCAGGGGAGACAATGCAACCTTATTGTCAACATTATTTCGCTGGGTTAATATCAAATCACTGGTCTCTGCTGTTTGTGTACAATCATTTGACTGGTTACTACAATGATATTCTTTCTTAACATTCAAACTATGTTTCTCCATTCTATAAAAGGGATATAAAAAGAGAACCATTTGTTTGCCAGTTGACTCACTAAGTCCCTGTTAGCTATGTGTCCTGGATTTTCATATTAGACATGTCCTATCAGAGCAAAACATGGGTGGAATGTGACAAGCCATTCTTACACATTTATAATTCTTACACATTTTATGATAGCTGCTCCTTTTCCCATGTATTCACAATCCATTTCTTTGGTAGTCCATCCTTGCATTCAGCAGTTTGTTTGCCAACCCCATAATTTTCCACTTGAAAGTGGGACTGACTCTGGCTTTTTTCCAGTTTTCAGACTCCTTTGCCCTTCTCTAAGATTTCTCATAAAATGAGGATGGTTGTTGAGTGATTTCATTTACAAGTTCTCTTAGAGCCTTGGGATGCAATTCATCTAAGCCAAATAACCTGAATTCATATAAAATAACTTTACTACCTTTGGACTTTCTTTTCCCTTATGAATGCTAGTTTTATACTTGGCAGAAAAATCAGAAGCAAAAACAGAAATTTAGACATTCCATGTACTTTATATCAAACTTCTATGTAACACCTTGTGCCCCTGCAGTGGTCCTGGGCCTCTTTTGTTCATTTTCTTATTTATAAAATAATACTTAAATAGTTTTGTTTTCCCTAGCACTTGATATATGCTTCACTTAATTTTGGTCTCAGACTTCCTAACAGTACAGTTTCATACACATCCTTGGTTATTCTTCTTTCCATTCTTGGGGCATGATTTCCTTCATGCATTTTTTCCTTATTTCTTTCTCCTAAAATGACTTTTCCATTCTACCATTGGAAATGCATCAATAAAGATTTCCCAACTCTCTTGAGTCCAGTCATTCAAGAGGCATACTTAGAACCACATACTAGGGAATCATTAATTATAATATTTTAAAAACATGCCCCTCTGAATATTTCAGCAAGATATTTGAAATAGGCTTTTCTCAATCTTTCTACTGTAGCTACTGTGATCTAATATTATAGGACTGCTTTCTTCTAAGACATTTGATATGGTTTGGCTCTGTGTCCCTACCCAAATTTATGTTGAAAGATAATCCTCAAGGGTTGAAGAAGGGGCATGGTGGGAGGTGATTGAATCATGGGGGTGGATTTTCCCCATGCTGGTCTCAGTGATAGTGAGTGAGTTCTTACAAGATCTGTTGGTTGAAAAGTGTGTCATTTGCCCCCCCCCCCCGCGCGCTCGCGGGCTCGCGCCGTCTCTGCCAGACTACGAGGCACTTACTTCTGCTTTGTCTTCCCCAATGATTGTAAGTTTCTTAAGGCCTCCTAGCCATGCTTCCTGGAAAGCGTGGAACTGTGAGTCAATTAAACCCCTGTTATTCATAAATTACCCAGTCTCAGGTAGTTCTTTATAGAGTGTGAAAATGAACTAAAACAACATTTATCATTTCCCCATCACCAAATAACTCTGTTTGTTAAAATTAGGTCTAGAGTAGTACTTCTTAAAGCTATTTCTTCCACCACTGGGTAATTGAGATGATTAGAAAATCTAGACAAGAACTTCTCAGAACCTTTACTTTTAGCCAAATGAGATTTGATCCCTTTTTATAGACAAAATGAAGTCCTCATGATTGCTGTATTTTTCTTGCCTTTATGCTAAGGAGGAACATACTATTTTGCCTCTTCACACAGAAGGTGATCTGTATTATCACAACAATATTCCTTTTATTAATGTTTTTAAATAATTTTTCTTCTCATTTTCAGCATGCTTCCACCGATGTTTTAGGTATTTCTAAATATGAATATATAAAACAGGTTGTTTAAATGGGATACATCCTCTCTTAGATTTGAGTTCAAAAGATCATGAGAGAGAAACCTCTCATGCAGAATTTAAATCTTCCAAAAATGTTTTAAGAATCAATTCCATGTCTCTGGCACCATTCAGCCAAATCAAGAATAGAACAAGTTGATAGGGATTCTCCTTCCTGTGTGAAAGATTAGGCTCTTATTGAAGCATAGTTTTAATTTGGGGGGCAAAATGGATCTCTCTCATGAGGTAAGATTTCTATGAACTTCAGCCTGAGGGAAGTGTGTGGTCACAGCTGCATGGGCTGGCTAAAACTTTCATAGGAAACCACAATCCTCTGACCCGAGGAATAAGAGAGTGAGATTAAGGTTAACTACAGCCATTAGGATATTAGGAAAGAATCTTAGAAAAGAGAAAGCTAGAAAGGGTTAGCTCCAAATTTGTGTATATACTTTGACCAAATTACTGGATGATTACAGAGCCACTATTACATGGAAAAGAATCCAGTTAAAGAAAAATAATGAAATTGATATTTGAGCTGCTAACCAAGAGACAAAGTTGGCAGTTTGAGTCCAACTAAGTTAACTGCCTACTTAAAGAAAAATTAGCACTCTTTTGAGGAATAAAACAGAATTCATGTAACAGTCAGAGTGTAGGGGATACAACCTCAAGTTACTTAGCATGTGAAGAATTAGAAAAATATGACTCATCATTAAGATAAATAATGATCAAAGAGTAACAACTCCAAGATGACTCAGAAGTTGGGATTGCAAGATTCCTAAAGCACCTATCAGAACTGTGTTCACTGAGAAAAATAGACTTGGGGTAAATGAAAAGATAAAAAAATACCACATCAGGCAAATATAAAGTATATAAAAGGAACAAAATATAGATTATTGGTTTGGCAAATAAAATATCAGAAATAGAAACACACAGAGTAAAGACAACAGAATAAAAGGGTCAGTAACTTTGAAGATAGTTCAATAGAAATTATCCAGTTTGAGGAACAAAGAGAAAAAATATTGAAAAAGAAAAAAACAGGGCACCAGTGACCTGTGGGACATTATTAGAAAGAGAAGAGGGAGACAATAAGGGGAAAATATTTGGTGAAACAATGACCAAAAATTTCCTCAATTGCTGAAAGGCACAGTTTTACAGTTAAAATAAGCAGCTCAGGGCAACTCAAATATAATAAACATACACACACAAATGCCTGAGCAATTATAGTCAAACTGCAGTAAACTCAAAGATAATGAACTAATCTTGAAACTATCCAGAAAAAAAAAGACAAATTTCATTTAGTGGACAATGATTTGAAACACTGCTGACTTCTTATCAAAAACTACGGAGGCCAGGAGAAAGTGAAAGACAATCTTTTAAGTGCTGAAAGGAAAACAAAAAACATCATCAACCCAGAATTCTATATCTAGTGAAAGTATGTACTTTGAACAGAGTTGGGTATGCATCAGGGTGTGAACTTACTGAGACGTTTTGCCAAGAAACTCTACGATAGACCTAACAATTGTAGAATAATGCTTTACTCAGTGCTACATCATAAGAATGTTTGAATTCTTGCCTGTTGATATATCTTTACTTCTGTTTCTCCCCATTGTCAAGAATGTCTCAGAGCTAGCACAGAATAGCTCTTTGTTAGTAAAAGGAAGTTTAGCTGAAAGCAGTGGCTTGTGCGTGTAATCCTAGCACTTTGGGATGCTGAGGTGGGAGGATCACTTGAGCCCAGGAGCTCAAGACCAGCCTGGGCAACACAGGGGAACCGCATCTCTACAAAAAAAAAAAAATTCAAATTAGCCAGGCATAATGGCACATGCCTGTGGTCCCAGCTACTTGGAAGGCTGAGATGGAATGTTCTCTTGAGCCCAAGAGATTGAGGCTGCAGTGAGCTGTGATTGCACCACTGCATTCCAGCCTAGGTGACAGAGTGAGACTGTCTCAAAAAAATAAAAAAAGAATCTGTGACAGATCATAGAGGAAATAACTTCTCAAGATTCAATTGACAATAGGGAAAGGTGGATCTCATTCCTGTTAATCATTAAGTGTATGAAAAAGGGAGGTAAGTCACTTTATGCGAGAAAGGCAATGTCTGAGAGCTTGTCTATGAATGCACATTATTTCATTCTACCTAAGATTGGTGTGTGTGTGTGTGTGTGTGTATAGTATTAATTTCTGTTTTTCATTTGAAATGATTCAAAAAGGAAGGTTTTTAAAACCAAATATTGAAAACCCAGCAAGGATAGTGTCTATTTTTTAATGTTATCTTTAGAATGAAATAGATGGAATTTGTTGAAAAGCCCTAATAACTTACATTCAACTCTTGGAGTTCTAAATATTTCATTTACTGCCTTATAAAATCTGGGGCTTCACAATATTTAGGAATTAAATGTTCGGTCGATTTTACCCCTAAATTATATATAAAAATTTATATGTATTTTAATATTGAGGTAAAATCTTTAGCTGTGATATTTAAACAATCTATAGGTAAATATGTCTATGTTTTTCTTCTTAATTCTCTCTACTGTGTCCAGTTCTTAAGATGTTTTATATATGCATTAAAATTTTTAATTAAGCACAAGTGATATATGAACATTTTCTTCTTGTAAAATATTAAAAACTTCAGAAAAAATGCAAATAGCTTTAGATCTTTTGTGTTATACCCAAGTGAGTTAGATAGAACAGCGCCACACTCTGAGTTTGAATCACAAGTCCTTTATTAATAAGCCGGAGACCAAGAGATGGCTAATGCTCAAAAATCTCTCTGCCCCGAGGAAGGAGCTGGATTCCGTTTTATACCTTGCTTAAGGTAGAAGAAGGGGAGCCTAGCTGGGGCAGAGTTTGTAGAAACAAAACAAGCAAGTTAGATAAGGAGGCTGGTAACTAGAAGGTAGGAGGTTCTTATGAGATTGTTGATTGTTTCAAGGAGGGTATACACAAGCAGTTCCCATGATTGCTGGTTACCAAGGAGGGTATTCGGTACTCACCATATAATCAATCAAAGGGGGGCATTCACAATGGCAAGTGCGCTTGCCAAGCAGGCTATGGTTACAAAGGTTATATGTTTCTATAGTTCTAAGTACAGCATGATCCAGCACAGTAGCAAGACCCAGGTATGCACTTAAGGGAGAAGTGGCAGGAGGGGTTACACAGAGGTTGAAATGGAGTCTTTCTGGCTCTCAGCAAAATGGAGTCTGTCTGGCTAACACAGGGTAGGTTAGCACATTTGAAAGCATTCACAAAACCTGGCCCCTTTGTTCTGAGTTCTGAGTTTAGTCTATCATTTCAAATATATTATTTATATAGAGAGCTATCTATATGTATCCTATATGTAACAGTGTTTTGGGTATTTTTCTTGGACATACTTTCTTGTGAATATGTGCAAGTATTTCTCTAAAGAGCAATGTGAGTAGAAAAATTATTAGGTTGTAAGGTG
Organism: Cheracebus regulus; assembly: GCA_963574635.1. Taxonomy (NCBI): domain Eukaryota; kingdom Metazoa; phylum Chordata; class Mammalia; order Primates; family Pitheciidae; genus Cheracebus; species Cheracebus regulus. Next base: position 4,902 of record CAUYQU010028877.1, on the reverse strand, counting down.
TGAACATTTAAATTTCTCATTAGAGAATGCTGTATTATTCCCAAGTTGTTGCAGCGATAAACCTTTCTACTTGCAGGGCACTTTTACTTGCATTTTCACCAACTCTTAATATTTTAAACTTTTAAAGTTTTGTCCATATAATGAGGAATCAGCAAACTATGGCTCCTGTACCAAAGCCAGCTAACTGTACTTTTTAAAGCCTGTAAACTAAGAATGGTTTTAATATTTTTAAATGATTACATTTTAAGTGACTAGATACATAAATAGAAAATGTCCTTTATTTTTTCTGCTTAATCCACAAAGCCAGATATAGTTAATGTTTGGTTCTTTAATAAAAAATGTGCTAATCCTTGATCTCATGGATATTAAAGGGTATGTCATGATTGTTTTAATTTGCATTTTCATGATTACTTAGTAAAATTGAGCCTTTTCCTATATGTTTATTTGACATTTGCATTTTCTTATCTGTAAATTGTCTATTTTTTGTATTTTTATTTATATTTCTATTTTTAAAATTGATTTGAATGAACTCTGTGTTCTGAATACCCATTTTGCTGGACACTGTTGTTTCCTACCTAGTAGTCATCTTCTACACCCATTATTTTTTTGCCAGTAGAACTCTAGTTCTTTCTTAGGTATTGGGCAGTCATGTGCTTGTGGGTATCTGAGCTCTCATCTAAATCTTAAGAAAGTGGGAATGTAAAATAATAATTGTTCTCAATAACAGTGATGATTGCATTCCCCCTTGCCTGTGATTAGTTGAGGACTGAGCATGTGATGAGATGTGTTTGTGGATATTTATTTTCCTCTCAATTTGAAAAAAGAAAGACTGGGATAGTTATATCACTTGCAAACCTCTGTTTGCTTTCTTCTCATGAGACTTCTGAGAATATGACAATCATATTTTGAGCATACCAGTAGCCCAATTAAATGGACAAACTACCATACTGAAAGCAAACAAAACAGTGAAATGAAAAAAAGTGGGTTCTACATTTTAGAGTCTTTTTATAGTTTAGGTTATTTTTAGGTGAGGCTTCAGTTATTTATAGCTAAAGATATCCTAACTGATGTATCTAACATTTGGCACTATTCCATATAAATTTTAGAGTCATGTGATCATATTCTAATCACTTGAACTGATTAGAATGACTTTGCATTGTAGATTAATTTGAACTTAAATAATATCCATAAGATACTGAATTCTCCCATAAGACTCTGTTATTCAATTCTTGCTATGGTTTGAATGTTGGTTTTCCCCCCGAATTTATGTGCTGGAATCTAATACTCCATGTAATAGTATTGAGAAGTGGAGTCTTTTGAGAAGTGATTAAGTTACGAGGGCTCTGTCTTTGTGAATAGGATTAGTGCTCTTATGAAAGAGGATGAAGAAAGCTGCCTTACCTCTTCTGCTATTTGAAGACGGTGAGAAAGTGCCATCTTTGAAGCAGACAGCAAACCTTGTCCAGATGCTAAATCTGCTGGCACCTTGATTTTAAATTTCCCAAGCTCCAGAACTGTGAACAATCCATTTCTGTTATTTATAAATTATCCAGTTGCTCTTGTCTGTTTGTGCTGCTATAACAAAACACCTCACACTGGGTGATTGATAGATAATAGGAATTTATTTCTCCCAGTTCTGGAGATTGAGAAGTCCAAAATCAAAGTGCCAGTAGATTTGGCATTTGGTAAGGGCTTGCTGTCTGCTTCCAACCTGGTACCTTTTCTCAGATGATGGAAGTGGGCAAAAGAGATTGGGAACAAATACTCCCTCAAGCCCCTTTTATAAGGCCACTAATTCTATCCATGAGGATGGAGCTCTCAAGACCAAGTTACCTCCTAAAGGCCCTACCACTTAATACCACTGCACTGGAGATTCAGTTGTAGGATCAGGAGAGAGAAGAAATTCAACCTTAGCACCAGTCTAAAGTATTTTGTTACTGTTGTCGGAACAGACTAAGGCAGTGTTCTATTACACCTTTAAATAAGATTTTCTCTAGAAATATTTTGTACATTGGTATTAGATTAGTTACTAAGTACTTTATAGTTCTTGTTACCATAGGAAATGGCTTTTATTTTTCTTATTATGTTACATAATTGGTTTATATTGGTGAAATAATATCTTGTTATTTTTAAAACAATGTTGTGGCTGGCACAAGGGCTCATGTCTGCAATCCCAGCACTTTGGGAGGCTGAGGAGAGAGGATCGCTTAAGGCCAGGAGTTCAAGACCAGCCCGGTTAATAACATGGCAAAACTTTATCTCTATGAACAAACAAAAACTAATTTAGCCAGGTGGGGTGGTGCAAGCCTGTAATCCTAACTACTTGCCATGCTGAAGCAGGATGATTGCTTGAGCCCAGGAGTTTGAGGTTGCACTGAGCTACGATTGTGCCATTGCACTTTCAGCCTGGGTGACAGTGAAACCCTCTCTCTATCTTAAAAAAAAAAAGAAAGAAAACCAATAAAACCCCCAAAACTAACGATAATAATATCGTATACTACCAACTTGCTACATTTATTTTGATTTGAATAGTTTGTTTATGGCTTTCTTTGAGTTTTCTATGAAGTCAGTCATACTATTAACAAATAGTTATACTTTTATGCCTTGCCTTAAATTTGTTGCCTTATAATTTTTACATCTTGCATCCTTACCTTATTGAAGTGTTTTGGGAAAGTACAATGTTTGGTAGAATTTATGAAATAAGTCATTCTTGTATTGTTTTTGTTTCATTTCTGAATTTAGTGAAAAATGTTTTGATTACATCATCTGTAAGATGGATGCATACTATAGATTCACCATGGATATAATTAAAATAAATTAAGCTACATCTTTTTTATTCTAACTTTCCAGGTATTCTTTTTCACTGTTATGAATAGGTCTTGAATGTTACAGAAAAAAATTTTGCCTCTATTTAGATAAAATAGATTTTTCTCCTTTAGTATGTATTGATGCGGTGAATTATATTGATGGATTTATTAACAATCAATATTGTATTCCTAGAAAAAGCCTGCTTTGTTCTGAGTGGATAGAGAGAGCTGCTCCAAACATTTTTTAGAATTTTATTTATGTAGTGTTTATTTTCCCCCAAATAACTAGCATTGGGATTTGTTTATTCTTTTGACTTTTTGCTTTATTTTTCTACCTCCATTTTCTGTTTATTACTTTTCACAGATTTTATTTTTTAAAATAAATTATTTAAATGAGTACATAGTATAATTTTAATCCTTCCGTTTTTTTCTTAAGAAACATTCAGGTGATGAGTTTAACTTTGAGACCTGTTTTAGCTTGCTTATATAATTGTTATTTATTCCTTGTCAACAATGTTGAGTTAGATTAATTTTTTTTTTTTTGAGACAGGGTCTTACTCTGTCATGCAGGCTAGAATGAAGTGGCACAATCCTGGTTCACTACAACCTCTGCTTCCCAGGTTCAAGTGATTCTCCTCCCTCAGCCTCCTGAATAGCTGGAACTACAGGCACAAGCCGCCATGCCTGGCTAATTTTTATATTATTAGTAGAGACACGGTTTTGCCATATTGGCCAGACTAGTCTTGAACATCTGGTCTCAAGTGATCCACCTGCCTTGGCCTCCCAAATTGCTTGGATTACAGGCATGGGCCACTGCCCCCTGCCTCGAGTTAGATTAATTCATTGATTTGCTTCCATTTAGCCATCATATATTGTGCACTTCTCTTATCCAGACTCTTCACATAAGTTATTTAATTTATGTGAAGAGTCTCAAACAACCTTGGATATCATTCTAATTTCCCAGATGAGAAAACAGACTTTGAAAGATTAAGTGACTTGCCTAACATCACTCAACTAGTGACTGGAAGAACATGTGGCTTACTTCTGTCACATGGAATCCTCGCCAATATCCTTTAAACAGGACCATGCTAGCAGCATAGTCTCCTTCATAAGATTTTCATTGGCTACACATTTCCTCAGTGTATGTTTAGATTTGATACAATAGATGGAATATAGGAGTAGGAATGTAAAAATAAAAGACTGAACTTTCTATTATGCTGAGGTGTTCCATATCTTCTGTCACTAATTCTTTGAGCTTTGCTTCCTTTTAAATTTGCTTCATGCAAATAAGTTTGATGAGAACATGATTTTTTCATGGCAAAGGTTAGCATTGGAGTCATGAGCCTAAGGAAGTTTTATGGTAAGGAATTTTTTCAGAAGTATAATTGTCAGAGCAAGGAAAATTAAATTTTGCAATCTGTTTTTTCACCCTTACTGAAAATGTTGCTTGTTGTAATAGTATCACCTCACTTGAAAGTTATAGGTAAAGATGACTAGAGTGTTTTTTTGATAGAAACATTTTTTTTTAAAGAGAGAAAAGGAGAAAGAAAGAAACAGCAAAAGAAAGAGAAAAAAAAGAATGAAAGAGAGAAAGAAAGAGGAAGAGAAAAAGGGAGAGAGACTGGGATTCTTGTTTTATTACCCAGGCTAGAATACAGTCTAAAAATGGGTATTAAAAACCTCTTTTATGCCAATAATTGTGTCTAACAATGGAGACAGGAAGGAATAGGGGATGGAAAAAATAAGCAGCCAACCAAAATTTTATTTAAACCGGTGAAATGCTATGCAACTGCTGGGGAGTGATTTACTTCCAGTTATGTGGTCACTTTGAAATTGGTATAATGTGATACTGAGGAAAATGTATGTTTTGTGGATTTGCGGGAGGAGAGTTCTGTAAATATTTGTTAAGTCTAGTTGTTCCAGGTCTGAGTTCAAGTCCTGGATATCCTTGTTAATTTTCTATCTCGTTGATCTATGTAATATTGACAGTGTACTGTTAAAGTCTCCCACTATTATTGTGTGGGAGTCTAAGTCTCTTTGTAAGTCATTAAGAACTTGCCCTATGTATCTGGGTGCTCCTGTAATGGGTGCGTAT
>CAUYQU010028876.1:0-12773 GCA_963574635.1 Cheracebus regulus | reverse complement strand
AGATCACAAGGTCAAGAGTTGGAGACCAGCCTGGCCAATATGGTGAAACCCTGTCTCCACTAAAAATAAAAAAAAATTAGCCAGGTGTGGTGGCACACACCTGTAGTCCCAGCCAGGGAATTGCTTGAACCTGGGAGGCAGTGGTTGCCATGAGCCAAGATCGTGCCACTGCACTCTAGCCTGGGTGACAGAGTAAGACTCCATCTCAAAAAAAAAAAAAAAAAGGAGGAAGGAGGGGAGGGGAGGAAGAGGAGATGGGTGCGGGGAGGGACAATTTTACAAAGAATTACATTTGTCCAGGCACGACGGTTCATGCCTGCAATCCCAGCATTTTGGGAGGCCGAGACGGGCAGATCACCTGAGGTCAGGACTTTGAGACTAACCTGGTCAACATGGAGAAACCCCATCTCTACTAAAAATTCAAAAAAATTAGCCAGGCGTGGTGGCACCTGCCTGTGAGCCCAGCTACTTGAGAGGCTGAGATTGGAGGATGGCTTGAACCCGGGAGGCGGAGGTTTCAGTGAGCCGAGGCAGCACCACTGCACTCCAGCCTGGAGACAGAGCAAGACTCCATCCCAAAAAAAAAACAAAAAACAAAAATTACACTTACAACAGCATTTTAAAAATAAGAAATAAGTTGAACGAAGAGAGCAAAAGATTTTACACAAAAAACTACAAAATATTGCTGACATAAATTAAACACAAACAAATGGAAAGAAAAGCTAGGTTTGTAGATTAGATGATTTCATCTTGGAATGTTGACAACACTATTCAAAGTGACCCAGATTCAACACAATCCTTATAAAGATTCCAATGACATTTTTGAAAAACGGAAAAACCCATCCTAAAATTCATACAGCATCTCCAGGGCCCGTGAATAGGCAAATCAATCTTGAAACAGAACAAAGTAAAGGTCTCAAAACAAATTACAAAGCTACAATAACAACAACAACAACAAAAATAGTGTGGAAGTGGCATAAAGACACACTTATGGACCAACACAATAGAGATCTCAGAAATCAACCCTGGCATATATGGTCTGATGATCTTCCACAGGGTGTCAAGACCACTCAACGGTGAAAGTCAGTTTCTTCAAAAAAAATGGTTTTGGGAAACTGGATATCCACATGCAAAGTAATGACCTTACCTTACGCCACGTTAAAACTAACTCAAAGCTAATCGTAAACCTAAATGTAAGACTAGAACATATAACTCCTAGGAAAAAATTGGAAAATGCTTTATGACAATAAATTTTTCAATGATTTTTAGGATATGACATTAAAAGCTCAGGCAGTAAAAACAAAAATAGATAGATCTAACCTAAAAGCTTCTGTACCTCAAAGGTCACAATCAACACAGTAAAAGGCAAACTGTAGAATAAAAGCAAATACCAGTTGAATGTCCCTTATGTGAAATGCTCGGGATGTGTTTCAGATTTTGTAATATTTGCATTATTCTTACTGGTTGAGCTTCTTGAATTCAAAAACCTGAGTCTAAAATGCTCCAATAAGCATTTCCTTTGAGTGTCATGTTTGTACTCAAAATGTTTCAGACTTTGGAGCATTTGGGATTTCAGATTTTTAGATCAGAGACATCCAACCTATAGTTGCACATCATGTATCTCATAAGAAGTGAACATCCAGAATACATAAAGAACTCCTACAGAAAGACTACCAGAAGCAGCGAGGAGCAAACACATGTTCACACCAGGGCACCTTCTCTCTCTCCTGGATTCCAATCAGGGCAGAGTAAGTGCTAGTTCTCTGCCAACCCAGGATTAGGCCCTGTAGCTGCAGTGAAAATAATCACAGGAGAAAACTAATAAAAAATGAAGAAAGTGAGACATCAAACTAAAATTACTAGAAACCCTGAGGAAGAAGTAAAAAGAAACCAAAAAACCAGAAAAACAATCAAACCCAGTTAATTAAACCTTGGGGTGACCAGGAGATCAGAGTTTCCTAAAGGAGTGGAAATTTATTGATTTGAAGAGCTGAGGAAGAAAAATCATGAATGGTCTAAAGCAACAGCCTAGTGTCTGAAGAAGTCATGAGCGTGAAAAGAAGAGCTGGCCAGAATGTCCACAGATGGACAAGCTTGCAAAACCTTTACTAGACGACTCATGAGGCTGACTGGAGGCCAAGGAGCCAAGCCTGGCCCTGCGCTTATAGAGAGACCCTACACAGGATTCCCAGACAGAGATGGAAGGACATCTCATCAGGTCCTCTCTGTGCAGATGTGGTTATCTTTCCAAATAATGAGCTCCAGCCCCAAGCCTGTTCCATCCTCGATTGCTGAGTGGCCAGTGTGGGCTCCCCACACATGAGCTATATGTGGGTTCTTGGGGTATCCAAAATGGGAGCCGTGAAACACAAACCCTCTATGGTTAGGTCTATATCTCTTTCCTGCCTTTTTCCCAGCAGACTCCAGGCCTCAGCAGCAGTGGTTTACCTCTGCTGATTCTCATTCAGAAACTGAACTTAGAGACCATTAGAACCTGGACCCCAATTCTACCTGAAAGTACCAGAATAACATAATCTATACAATGCTGCATGACTGCATGCCTGGCCCAATGTAATGAGAATAAACGGTGAAATAAATAAATAATCATGACCCAAAAAAACCTGCTGTAACCCAACAACAACAAAATTAAGTGATTAAAAAATGGACAAAGAACATTTATCCAAAGATGCAACAATGACATACAAATAGCCAATAGATATATGAGACACATGAAAAGACGTGTAACATCACTAATCATTAAAGAAATGCAACTAGAAACCACATGAGATATCACTTCATACCCGACAGAAAATAACAAGTGCAGGTGAAACTGAAAATCCTGTACACTGTTGGTGGAAACATAAACTGGCTCCTCAAAAAGAAATAACGTAAAATTACCATATGATCCAGCATCCAATTTCTATAGAGAAAGAGAATAATTAGTAGCAGGACCTCAAACAGCTATGCACAAAGCTATGTTGATAGCAGCATTATTCCCACAGCCAAAAGGTGGAAGAAACCAAAATGTCTATCCAGAATGGATGGATAAACAAAAGGATGTATATATACACAAAGAAATATTATTCAGACACAGAAAGGAAGAAAATCCTGACACATGTTATAACATGGAACCTTGAGGACGTTATGCAAAGTAAAATATGCTACTTACAAAATGACAAATATTACATAACCCCCATAACCGCAGGCATATGAGTCCAATTTTAGAAACACAAAGCAGAATAGTAGCTGCCAGAAGGTGGAAGGAGGGGGAAATTAATAGTTGTTGAATGGCTACAGAGTTTTCCAAGATGAAAAAAAAAAAAAAAACTAGATACCTGCGACACAACATTGTAAATATTCTTAACTCTACAAAACCTGTATACTTAATACTGGTTACGATGGTAAATTTTAAGGTATGTGTTTATCAGCAAAATTCGAAATAATAATTTATTAAAAATTATTTTTTTGACACAGGGTCTTACTCTGTTGCCCTGGCAGGAGTGCAAAGACATGTTCACAGCTCACCGCAGCCTCAACCTCCCACGTTCAAGTGACCTTCCTACCTCAGCCTCCCGGATAGCTGGGACTATAGCTATACACCACAGGGTCAGGCTAATTTTTGTTTTGTTTTGGGTTTTTGTTTTGGTTTGGTTTTTTTGTAAAGACAGGGTTTTGCCATGTTGCCCAGGCTGGTCTCAACCTGCTGGGATCAAGCAATCCACCTGCCTTGGCCTCCCAAAGTGTTGAGATTATGAGCATGAGCCACCATGCCCAACCTATAAAAATTTTTTTCAAAAAGCCAATAGATAAATCAAACTGGAATATTTAGAAATATTTAATTAACCCAAAAGAAGTTAGAAAATAAAATATAGAAGATCAAAAGACAGGTGAAGGCCAGGTATGGTGGCTCACGCCTGTAATCCCAACAGTGACAAAATACTTTTAAGACAGAAGCTGCCATACTTGATAGGAAGGCAAGACCCAACAAGATGCTATCCACAGAGCACTTTTTAAATACAAAGACACAAACAAACAAAAAGCATGAGAAAACACACACTATGCAGACACTAATCATAAAAAACTTCAATGGAGATATTAACGCTACATCAAAGAGGCTTCAGGACAAAATATATCACCGGAAATAAACGGCACTTTCATAAACATAAAAGAATCAGATGAAAGGATGATATTACAATTATAAACGTGCCTGTGCCTAAACACAGAGCCTCAAAGTACGTGAATCAAAAACAACAGAACAAAAGCAGAAAATCGACAATCCACAATTACAGCTGGGGAATTAATGCTCCTCTCTCAGTAAATGATGCAAGAACCACATAAAAAATAGGAAAAATACGGATCTAAATGACAAAATCCTGACTTAAATGATATTTATGAGGCACACAGTTGAGCACTACCAGGACAGACTGTATGTTGATCTACTTGAAAAAAGATTCAAGCCTGAAATATACAAAGTGTGTTGTCTGAACATTTGAAATTAAATTAGAAACCAACAACAAAAAGATATCCATAAAAGCCTCCCGTGTCTGAAAACTAATTAATAAACTTTGAAATACCCCGTGAACCAAAAAAGTATTCACAAGGGGAACTGGAATGTATTTGGAACAAACTTATAAAAATCACATTTCTGGTAGACTAAAGGTGACCACTTCTTTCCTACCCCTCTCTCTGTGGTGAGAACTAAATCCCCTTGAATTTTGACCAGACTATTGACTTATTTGGCCAACGGAAGGTGACAAAGGTGGTACTGGGGGTTTCAGAGGCAAGGCTGAGAGAATGGAATGCTTATTTGGGAGAAAGCCAGTCACCATGGAGGAAATTCCACTCCCCTGAGACCACCATGATGGAAAACTACATGGCAAGCCCATGACAAGCTACACTCATTGATAGCCCCCACTGAGCCTCCAGCAACACCCACTCCCAGCCACCCGTGAGCACACCAGCCCCGATGTGTGTTCACACAAGCCAGCTCAGTTGCTGCCTTGCTGCAACTGTGTGTGAGATGAGCTAGCCACCAAGACTCTAAGCCAAAAAAACAGAATACTGAGTTGTTTCAAGCTGCCAAGTTTTGGGGATGGTTTCTGAAGAAGAGATAACTGGAACAGAATATGGCAGCTGGAAGTGAGGCACTGTGGTAATCAGAAGCTACATGTGCCACAGCTGTGAGGCTGAGCTGTGCATTCATGAAAGCTGGAAGCGCATCAAGACTCTTGGTGAGGGCCCAAAGACAGTGAGAAAAATGCCATTAGAAACTGGAGAAACAGCATGGGAGTTACACACGAGGGACTGAGGGAAAACTACTGCCTGTCACAACGTGGAAAACTGAAGGGTATTTAACCATCTCAGCAATCTGCCCAAGGAGATTTCCGGGAAGAATGTGGAAAGTGCTACCTAGCCTCCTCTGTCACTGAATAAACATGACAGGAGAGAGACATGATCTAAAGAAAGAGGTACAATTTTCTAATGGAATTTAGAGAAAATATGGTAAAAAATAATTTCTTGTCTCAAAAGGCAAAAGTGTAAAAAAAGTGAAAAAGAAGCCACTGAATACCCTACTCACCATGAAAAGGGCAGAGAAAGTCGGTGAACTGCAAGCCAGGCATATTGAGAATGACAAAAGCCCAGAGGGCAGAGTCAAAAGGCACAAAGCATCATTCTCAGGGACCAGGACTGGGCACTAATCAAAAACTGCAATGGGGTCCAACGGGAATACCACCTGTCAGACTGTGCCTGCTGGGCACCACCTGCCTCCTGACTCCCACCAACCCTGTCTAAAGGGAAATGCCCACTGTTTGCACACCAGTCTCCTCACTGTGCGCTGGGTGTGTGTGGAGGGGCAGATAACAGGCCACCACACCCGATTTGGTTGGGCTTTCAGCTAGCGCCATACGGCAAACAGTTCTGGGGCTCTTGAGAGGGGCAAAGTATATTTTGCATGTGGGAGAAATGTGAATCATTTGTGGCCAGAGGGCAAGCTGTGGTTTATTACAGACTGCTGCAAATTCTTACTATTCTTATCAAAAGGTGGAATCTAATCACCTTCCCCCTTGAATCGTGGCTGCTCCCAGTGATGAGTATGACTAAGACAGTGTGGTAGGAGAGATGCTCTGGGACTTCTGAGGGGCGATGGTGAGAAGCCTTACAGCTTCTGCCTGGGCCTCTAGGACACACACCCTGGGAGAAGGCAGACAAACCTGACTACCCTGACACTGCTAGACTGGGAGGCAGTGTGTGCTGGCCACAGAGAGAGGGCTGGCTGCCTGCTCCATGTCCCCTGCCACTGAGTCCTTCCAGATGAGACCAGAGACATCATGAAGCTGCCAACCTACACTGCCCTGTCCAGAGTCCTGATCCAGAAAATTGTAACATGTAAAAAGAATAAATTCCCGGTTTAAGCCAGTAAGGTTACTGGCACATTGTTCCATAGCAGGTAATTAAAACCTCGAAAAACTCATGCGCGCTCACAAGGAGTACCTTGATTTGAAACATGGAATGTGGAGATTTCTATTAGGCTAAAGATGCAAGAATGAGCATATTTCATATTTTACATTAGAGCTAAACCTATAACTATGTAAAATTTTCCGTTAATGAGGTTGTCATTGTTGTTCTTAACCAAGAAATCAACTACTAACTACAGTTTGAGTCCATAAACACAGTGATAAGTGATGTACACATCCATGTTTCCTTACTCATTTTCAAATGGCTGTCTGAAATAGGAAACAATATAATCTTTAAAAGAACCTGAAAACATGACCGGAAGTTTTAAACTATAAACATATTATATGTGTTAGTATATTATACACATCGTATATCAACATAAACTAGATAGAATCATTGACATAAGTTTATATAAACAAAATGTAGAAAATATGACAATGTGCTTGTTTTTTGTCTTTGCATATTTTTTTATTGACCCTTGTCAAACACGTTCCACTAACTCCTGAACGCTTTCTGTTTTCCCCAAGGATCCTAAGGATGTCACCACTGTAAGGCTGGTAGCCTCGCCCGGAGCCAGAAGGACAACACCCACCCCCTTTCCACGTCTGATAACAGCATTATCAGTCTGGACACATTACTCAGCATCTGGCTTCTCCATGCGGGCTCCCCATACCCACTTCCACATTCCACCCCTAGCTCCACACTCAGCACTAAATCATCTACCCAGCCCTGCCAGAATTCAAAAATCCCCGCAAAAAGCCTGCCCAATGACTGCTTGTCACAAATGCCCTCAGTCAGCCCACCCACCAATAGCCCCACCTAGCTACCAATGGTAGCCCACCAGCTCTATGCCCGGTCCCCAATACAATCACCTATGCTTTGTTCCCCATAGACCAATCAATTACCTTCACTCCCTATAAAACCCCACGCCCAGGAAGACCGGGTGCGACTTCTCTGGCCCCTTCCCTGGACCACAGAACCTCGCCCGGGAGCTGAATAAACTGGAATCTGATTTTTCTTATACTGGCCTCAGTTTCCTCATTTTGATTCGACAATAAACTTTACAACCACATGTGCTGGCTAGACACACAGGTTGCAAGGGATTAAACCTCATTACCCAGCAAACACACCCTTCAGGTTTTGCCAAAAATGACAATGTAAATGTAACTAAGCTTCTAGGCTTGTTAGTGAGCACCAACTGAGCTCCTCCCCTAACTGGCACTGTATACAGACATTAGGATGAAATGAAAAGAAAAAGCAGGCCGGGCGCGGTGACTCACACCTGTAATTCCAGCCCTTTGGGAGGGACTCACACCTGTAATTCCAGCCCTTTGGGAGGCTGAGGCAGGTGAATCACCTGAGGTCAGGAGTTTGAGATCAGCCTAATCAACATGGAGAAACCCTGTTTTTACTAAAAGTACAAAATCAGCTGGGTATGGTGGCGCATGCCTGTAATTCCAGCTACTCGGGAGGCTGAGGCAGGAGAACTGCTTGAACCCAGGAGGTGGAGGCTGCAGTGAGCTGAGATCTCGCCATTGCAGTCCAGCCTGGGTTACAGGAGCGAAACCCTGTCTCAAAAAAAAAAAAAAAAGAACAAGCAAAAGTAATAGTTCTTGACACCAGATAACGCAGGATCTAAGCAAGAAAAGTCCAGAAGAAACCCCATTTTAGAGGTTTGAGTCACTGGTTGGATGGTAGTAATACCATACACATAACAGAAGAGAGGAGAATGTGGCTTTCACTTTGGATGTTTTGAGCTTAAGGTAACTTTTGGATAGCTACAAAGCAGTTAAACCTATGATCAAAGGACTGAGGAAGAGGTCCAAGCTGTAGAGAAACAGGTCTGCCAGACCACAAAGGGCTGAATCAATCAAGGAAAACTGCAGAGTCGGATGAACGGGGACTGATGGAACATTTGGATAAGCTGTTGAGAAGAAAGTAGAATAATTCAGAGAAAAGGGAACTGTCAGTGAGGTCACAACAGGAACTATTACAGTGAACTAAATATAGGCTGGCAGACCCTGTACTTCTCTATTTGAGTCCTTGTGGACAAACTGCAACCTAACTTAACAGGCAGAAAGACTGAAAACCTAACTTAGGAGTATGCACCTGTAACGGTAGCTGAGTCTTACCCAATCCTAACCACCAAATTTCAGCACTCATACACTGCCACAAACTGCGTTCAAACAAGGCAGATGCGGAGAACTGTAACGAATCCTCACTTCGGATTTCTGTACATCACTTTCCCTTTTTTGCCTATAATTCTTCCACCATTTCACTGTGCTGGAGTCTCTCAGAATCTGCTGTGATTTGGGGGCTGCCTGATTTGTGAATCATTCATTGCTCAGTTAAGCTCCTTTAAATTTAACTCAGCTAAAGATTTTCTTTTAATAGGTGGTGTCATAAGTGGGATCTGTGGGAGCAGGACTCCTAGGGCCCGCGGAGCTACAGTGTGGCGAGCAGGGGCTTCTAACGACCTCTAAGAGTGCCCAGCGAACAAGCAAAGTACCTGCAAGGACCCACTTGTGATGGCAGCAGCAGCCCATGCGGAGCAGCCACTGCAGAGACACTGGCTGCAGTGAGGAGGAGTGGCTGGGGCTGTGCGCTCCATGAAGCTGGTGAGAGCCAGGGACAGGTGGTAGCCCCGCCCCTTCTGAGTTGGCAGGCAGGAGCCCTGCCCTCCCAGGCACAGCTGCAGCTGTCCAGCCATGACTGCAGACCCAGGCACCTCTGGTCTCTCAGGGGTCTGGCAAGCCCCCCTAACCCCTACAGGCTCAGACATACCTGATCCTACCACCCGGCTTCTCCCTGTTCCGGGAGCCCACTCCAACTTTGGATCAAAGTTGAGGCTGAACCTGGGCACTGACACAACCTGGCTGGGTGTGTGCACTCTCAGGGCAGTGCTGACAGGCCAGTCTCCTGCCACCTCAGCCCCCTCCAGACTTTGGGCACTGACGAACACAGGAAGGAGTTGAGTTGGGGCTAAGGGTGGCTCAACCCTGACGTGCAGGCACCCCTCAGCACAAATGACCTGGGCACTGTGGGCACAGCTACCCACTGTGGGTCTCCTCTCTGCTGAGAGCTGAACAAATGTCTGGATGACCTGCCTGTGGAGAGGAGCTACCCACTGTGGACCTCCTCTGCTAAAAGCCGAGCAGACGTCAGGATAACTGGCCTGTGGAAAGGAGCTACCCACTCCATGTCTCCTCTGAGCTGTACTGCTCCTCAATAAAGCATCTCTGCACCTTGCTCACCTACTTGTCCACATACCTCATTCTTCCTGGACGTGGGACAAGAACTCGGGACCCAGCAAATGGCAGGCCTGAAAGAGGTCTAACACAAACAGGGCTGAAGCACACCATTTGCTTGCCAAATTGCAGGCAACAAGAAGAGAAGAGGTAAGAGAAGAACTATGGTCCTTCAGACAGCCCAGAACTAGGAGCTCCCTGAGCCAGGACTGTGACACCTTCTTCGGGGCTCTGCAGTCCTGTTATCTCCAAGCTTCCAGGCACCACTGTGTTCCCTGATACCAGCAGTGGGAGCTGCTTGCAGTATGCCTCATCCAGCTGCAGCCTCACAGGGAGCTGGCACCTGTGCAGTTCCTGGAGCTGCCCGCCCCACTGCGGCTGCCATGCTTGCTATGTGCAGTGGCCAGATCCCATGCTCGCTTGCTCACACACCCCTCCCTGGCTTGACCTTGGCAGGTGTGGCTCTGTGCCTGGCTTGACCTTGGCAGGTGGGGGTTCTAGGCCATTAGCATGAGCCGAGTGGACAGAGCAAACCCCGTGGGCCCAAGAAAAACTCAGGTAGAGGCGCCAACAGCCACAGAGGTTTCAGCCAGAAAAGTAACATTCCAGGATCCTGTAACACTTGCACCCTTTGATCTTTCAGAGCAGCTGGGCAACACGGTAAATTCTCTCTTGGATTTCAGAGCTCCATGGATTTGTGTTTTGAGCTCTCTTGAGCTTCTGTGAGCAAATTTCTGTCCCAAACTGGGTTTAGAAGTTATGACGGAAACGGGACTGGGCCCAGGGTCAGACTTGATCCAGTAGTTAACTGGCTTGAACCTAGTTAGAGGCCTCCTACATCTGAGTGGGTCAGAAGAAAAGTGGTAGTAAATGGTAATATTGTAGGGGTTGTACAGTTAGGCTTCTGGAAATTCACAAGAATTTTTGTATTCTACCCCTTTGTTTCATTTTTCTTGCACTGGCTAAATTAATCAAAGGAACCTATGAGTAAAGCCAGTATTTCAGGTAAAAATGGGATCCTTAATTTCTGGAAAACTGAGTTCCTTCTGGCTAATACATTAGGCCTGGGAAACAGCAAAGTCTTACAGAAATGACAAAATCTTACTAAAGATAACTTACACGAGAACATTCGAAATGAATAATACCCCAAAGTGCATTTAAAAATGAGAGCTCCCAAATTAGTCTCACCTAGGGATGCCTATTAATATGCAGAAGCTCTAACAAGACTTAGATGGCATGGCCCATCTGGGGGCAAGTTTAAGTCTTGCCGGTTTGATATTGGGTGCTAAGCAAAGTGGCTCATGTCTATGTTTTGTCACATGTAGTTTGTTCTGGCCAGAATGAAAAATGTTAATTTAGTTACTCCAAGCAACCCCCTGGGCAGCATCTTGCAAAGCTGAGAGGATTCTTCCTGTGGTTCCATGATTTTCCATTGTGTTGCACCTTAGACCCCAGAGCATGAGGAGGGTTGCTAGGGCCACTCAGGGAAGGGGAACCCAGAAACTCGAAATGCCAGCAGTTATCAGGGAATGTGTGGCTCTTTGTATGTTTATGTCAGAGAAGCAAGCTCTTTGCCACACAGAAGTTAGGGAAATGTCTCCACTCCCCACTGAGAGATAAGACTCCCATGTGGATAGTATAATTATTTCTTTTTGAGATCCAGAATCTGGTATAAAGATAGAACCCTTAGGGCAGCCACAGTGGCTCACTCCTGTAATCCTAGCACTTTGGGAGGCCAAGGTGGGCAGATCACGAGGTCAAGAGATTGAGACCATCTTAGTCAATATGGTGAAACCCCATCTCTACTAAAATTACAAAAATTAGCTGGGCATGGTGGCGCATGCCTATAGTCCCAGCTACTCAGGAGGCTGAGGCAGGAGAATCACTTGAACCCAGGAGGCAGAAGCTGCAGTGAGTCAAGATCACACGACTGCACTCCAGCCTGGTGACAGAACAAGACTCCGTCTCAAAAAAAAAAAGAAAGAAAAAAAGAACCCTTAATTTTGGGGGATCTATTTTGCCTTCTAGCTGTGTCTGCTTCTTAAGCCCTAGAAACTGTGTGTTTTCCTGGACGCCGTTGCTCCAAAGACTCCACCTTAAAGTCAGTAACTCAATTAAAAAAAACTGGCAAATAGGAGAGAGATCCAAGATGGCCGATTACCAACAGCTCAGGAATGTAGCTCCCAGTGAAAGCACAGAGAAAGAGTGGACGCCGCACTTTCCGACGAATTTTTGTTGCCCACAGACCGGGAGATTCCCGGCAGAGGAGCCACACAGGTCGCCAACGCGACTCTTTTGGCCGGCGCGGTTGCCGGTGCACCAGCGCAGCGCTTCTCGGTGCGGAGTATAAGGGACGGACGGGCTCGGCTGGTCCCATTCCCACAAGGAAAACAGCAATTGGAAGCGCTGAGGACTGAGAGTTTCACAGCAAGCACAGTGAACCCGGGAAGGTCCGGCTCTGTGGGGAACGGGCATCCGCCAAAGGAAAACTAAGAAACAGAAAAAACTTCATCATCGGGTGGAGAGAGATCCAAGATGGCCACGTAGCAGCAGCTCAGGATTGTAGCTCCCAGTGAAAGCGCAGAGATTAAGTGGATGCCACAATTGCAGACAAATTTTTGATGCCCACAAACTGGGAGATTCCCAGCGAAGGAGCCACACGGGTCGCCAGAGCGACTCTTTTGGTCGGGGCGGCGCTTCTTGGTGCGGAGTATACAGGACTGGGTGCCTAACTTTTAGTCGGGCTCAGCTGGTCCCATCCCCACAAGGAGAACAGCAATTGGAAGCGCTGAGGACTGAGAGCAAGCACAGCTGAACCTGAGAAGGCCCAGCTCTGTGGGGAAGGGGCGCCCCCCGAAGGAAAACTAAGAAACAGAAAAAACTTCATAACCAACAAGCCGGACTTCCACTCAGAGACCCAATCTGAAATTCGGCAATTACAAAGATGACACGTGGATAAATCCACAAAAATGGGAAGAAACCAGTGCAAAAAGGCTGAGAACACCCGAAATCAGAATGCCTCTCCTCCTACCAGGGATCGCAGCTCCTCATCAGCAAGAGAACAAGGCC
>CAUYQU010028875.1:0-110258 GCA_963574635.1 Cheracebus regulus | reverse complement strand
TTGTAGATGTATGGCATTATTTCTGAGGCCTCTGTTCTGTTCCATTGGCCGATGTATTTATTATTATTTGTTTTCTTTTTACCAGTTAACTTTAGAATTAGTTTAATTCCATTACAATTCTTAGCAGAATTACATTGAATCTATGTATTAATTTAAAACTAATCATCTTCTTTTCATCCAGAAAGCATAACTTTCAATTAATTAAAAATTTTCTGGTTTTTCATCCTGAAGTCATTATTTATCCCAGTAAAATTGAAGTAAATCTATTATCTAAGTTAGAGTTTCTTTTAATTGGTAGTTTTAGGATTTTCCATTGTTGTGATCAAAAGATTTCTGGAGACCTTTTATATGTCTTACCTACTTTTTAAGAAGTTTATTATAAATCCGAAGAAAAGATCAGCCATACATAGTTGACAGTTTTAAAAAAGTAAAACATACAGAAAAGAACTGTATGATTCCCAAGCGAATGAACACTCGATGATTGTGTAGCAGGAAAGCTCAGTGTGTCTAGAGTCTGAAAGATAGCTGCATAGGTGATGAGGAAATTAGCAGCATCCTGATGGACATATGGAAAGTTTTGAGCAGTGAGTGAAATTATCTAAATATTAGTTGGACCGGACACAACATGCATTCCAGATTATCATCCTGAGATTCAGTATTTCACAAAGGAGAGGTCTATGTTAGGTGTAGGAAGCACATGAAACATGGATTTATGCACTCGAAATTATTCTAAGCAGTAAAAAAATACTTAATTGGAGGGGCAGAGGGGTGTATTAATGGTTAAAGAACTGTATAGTTTTCATTTAAGAAGTTTCAAAAATGTGTGCAAAATGATGCTGGCAGTAAAGTATTTTAGCATGAGACATTGTTTTGTCTACTTAGTAAACTTGTTTTATCATCTGACCTTCAAACAGAATAATTTCTAAATAGAGCATTATTGAAAATTGCATTTTAGGAGACTTCTCCTAATAGCATACTAGATACTAAGATCAACCTTTCTACTTGAGGACAACTAGAAACCTGAATAAAATTAAAAATATATCACTATTTATCTACTTATATATTTATAAATATTACATATATAAACACATGTATACATTATATAAGTATATATATACTTATATAGTTATATGCTTATATGTAATATATACAGTATATGCATGTATACACACATAAAACCTTCTTAAAGGCATTGAAGAGTTAACAAGACAGAAAGGAATCACAGGGAAAAGATCCCAAGCCAGAAAAAAAGTCAGAGAGAGGCAAGCTTGGTATTTTGAGTAGTGCCTCCTCCCCTAAGAGCCATCTGCTTATTCTGGAAAACCTTGTAAAATTTAGGCTTTGGTTTAAGACCTCAAAGGGCCATAAGCTAGGAAGATTACATAGAAATATATCCACCTTCATAA
This sequence comes from Cheracebus regulus, assembly GCA_963574635.1. Taxonomy (NCBI): domain Eukaryota; kingdom Metazoa; phylum Chordata; class Mammalia; order Primates; family Pitheciidae; genus Cheracebus; species Cheracebus regulus. Next base: position 108,852 of record CAUYQU010028875.1, on the reverse strand, counting down.
AAACTAGCCTTCCTCAGAAGCAGAAGTCAGTCTTCTATAGGAAAAATATTATATACTACCTCAAATTATCCATATAACCTATGTTATACAGTATTCAACTGGCAACAAATTCAGAATTTACTGTAAAGGTTCTAATGGCAGAGTAAAACAGAGCTCAAGAGAAAATGAGCAAAACCAGAAATGTGTGAAACTGTAAGGGAAAACTAAGTAAGGCATTTTAATTTACCTAAACTTAGAGTCCCAGCAGAAACTGAAGGTGGGAATGGAGAAGTAATATTTAAATAGATAATGGCCGAGAATAACCAAAACTAATAAACAATAATGAAAGACAGTGACATACAGATTTAAAAAGTGTTACAAACTCTGAGGAAGGATACACACATATTCATGCATATGTACATATATACACATGCATACATATAAAAAAGATGAAATCTTAAAAATAGGCAAATAAAAAAGGCATATTACTTTCAAGTAAAAAGAAATTGACTGACTTCTCAGTACAAACAATGTAGTCAAAGACCCCAACATGCCACCTTTAACGTGTAACTAAATTTCCAAACAAACACTGCTCAAACGGTATGGCACAGATGGAATGAAAACTGAATTCAGATCACAGCTCAGAGATTCAAGAAGAAATGGAGAGTCAGAAAGAATAAATAGCTGGATTAATACAAATGAATCTATTTTGCAATGATACTGACTTTGGGGTTTAAAGTGTATGGCACAATGACATACAAATAAGGAGGGGGGGTTGACTAAATTACTCCTCCAAAATACTAGCATTATCAGAAAATTGATGAAAGGAATTATTTTTAATAGAATTCAAGAATTCTTGTAAATTATAATTTTCAGAGCAACTAACAAAAATGTCTAACAGGTTAATGTAGAAGAGAAAAATGAACAAATATATTTGTTGAATGTTTCTATCTTGCTTTCTGTTGGATTGATCAAGAATAATAAACTCAAAATCAAAGTAAAATATTAAGTTTTCTGGCTAGACTATAAAATAAAATCCAACTATGTTTTAAGCATAAAAACACAGTTGAAAAGCAAGCGCTAGAAAAAGATATTCTTCTTGAACTTGGCCGTTTCCTATAAATCCATTTGAGGAATAGGCCAAGATTGAAGATTCTGGGTTCTTCCTTGCAAGTGCATTCTTCTCCAAACTACTGAGGAATGGTGACTGGAAATGGGGGGAAAAGGGCACCCTTGGGATATTAGCAATGTTCTGATTATTTACCTGGGGTGCTGCTTATTAGGATATTTCTATTTATTTAGAGATAGAGTGTAGTGGCACGATCTCTGCTCACTGCAACCTCTGCCTCCTGGATTCAAGCAATTCTCCAGCCGCAGCCTCCTAAGTATTTGGGATTACAGGTATGTACCACCATGCCTGGCTAATTTTCGTATATTCTAGCAGAGAAGGGATTTCACCATGTTGGCCAGGCTAGTCTTGAACTCCTGACATCGGGTGATCAGCCCACCTTGGCCTCCCAAAGTACTAGCATTATAACCACTGTGCCCAGTTGGCATTTTTTCATTTTTAAAAACGCCAATGACTGCCTGTATGGTTGAGGCACTTTCATTCAATAACTAGTTAATTTTTAAATTATGATTTTATACAAGTTAAACAACAGTGGTATCAAAACTTGTTCTAAAAATGTTTTCCCAGAGTTTCCCTATACCAGGACTTACAAGATACAGTATATATATCAGTCAAAATGCTACAAGATGAGGTCTTGATGTCAGAAACTGAGACATAGTATCTTCAGAAATAGTTCAGAAAGTGTTATCTAAGATGCTTATCTGGAAGGGGCCTTGGAGAGGGAATTAAGGACCCGATCATCTAGCTTCCCCAGGAAGGGGTCATATGTGTTCAGGAGAATGCTGAGAGTTGTCCTCCCTTGTTGTTAAAGCAAAATGTAAACATTCAGAAACTTCCAGGGGAAAGCAACTTTGTACATTGGGGAGATGTGAGCATTTTCTTCTCCACTTCCCTGGGAGAAGTCCTGCCTTATGTTTATTTTCTGAGTGTCAGGGATGAATAATGCCACATATTTGGAGTGTTCATCAAAAGCCCAGCCACCATCTGGGTGAGAATCTAGCCGCCTTTACAAATATTTTATCAGCTATAATTGAATCTTGTTGAAATATGCATGACATATGTACATTAGGGCTGGAAATAATCCTATCTAGCAGTTTGAGAACAGCAATGGAGAGAAATCTCTTATTGATAAAATAAACCAAATACTTTTACTATTTATATGTTTATTATCTAGACAAAAACCTTACTAAACTGGTAGCCACTAACCCTAAATTCATGTCCATGGAGACTAAGTGTAACAAGTAGAATTTAAATTGGCTCATGAAAAGTGTTTCCCTGGAAAACTCAAAGGGTAAATATGTTGGGAGATAGTTTTTAATGTGTTTACATAACATAAATATGTTAAAAAAAGACTTAGAAATGTTATATATTCATGTTGCTGATAATTATTTGTTCACATTATCTGTTTATTAAAGTAGCTTATTAGTTTACTCTGTAATAGTAATTGGTTCAAGTTACTCTGCAAAATGGAAAGAAATGAAATCCTGCTTCTTTAAAGATAAGCAATGAATCTTTCACTGAATCTAATTGGCTCCCTTTACAAATTAATTCAAATTCATGCAGTTTTACTGAAGCTGTCTTCAAGAATTCTTCCTTGGTGCCCAAATTACTTTTTCTTCTCTAAATCTAATTCTTCTCTGATATTGACAAATCTGGATGGCCATTTCCAAAATATTTACTAGTTATCCTTCCAAAATCCCTTTTACCCTTCATGGTAATTCTTCCCTCTGATGCCACATGGAGAAGTCTGAGCCTCAACTTCATGCCAGCCCAGTGTTTGTTTGAAGGCAGCTATTATGTCTTTTCAGCTTCCTTATCTTCTCCAAGTGAAATATATCCCATTTCCTCCACGAGTTAGAGGTTAGTATATTCCTGATCCTCCTGAACATGGCTATGCACTATAAATCCAGACCTACCCTGATTCCATTTGTTCCTAGAAGGTTCAGCTCAGAGTTTCTTCCTCAAAGGCAGGGACTCATCTTTGACTTCTACACAACTTAGTCCAGGTCCTGGCATAGGAAATGCATGTTGTCCAGTGGTTCTAAGCACTTTGTGATATATCAATTTAATTCTGAAAATAAACTGCAGGAAGTAGTTACTACTATTGTCATACTTATCTTATAGATGAGACACAGAGAGGTTAAAGAAACTTGACTAAGGGCACATAACCCCAAAGTGATAAGCTGGTATTGTTGCCTTTGGAATCTGGCTCTGGCATCTATGCTGTATTATTAATACCATGACAATAGAATTACTACCCAAGACTTTCAGAAGGGTGTGAGAAGGCATCTAGTGAAACCATAAAGATAGATGAGATGTCTGAGAGGACAAAAGACCTCAAAGTAACAAAAGTCAGAACCAAAATTCTGGGCTATTGGTTTTAAGTCCATAGCTTTTCCTGTAATACTCTTCATGAGAATTGTGAATTTTTACAGAGTGGTTCATAGATTCTTAACAACATGTATGATTTTGTATTCTCATGCTATGAGTTGACTTCAGTGTTTCACATCTCCAGATTTCACTTTGCAAGATGAAGCTGTGCATTTCTACCATTAATGGGCATATGTAGATCACCTGGGGATCTTGCTAATATGCAGATTATGATCTGGTAGGTCTGGTTAGGGCCTGAGAGTCTGCATGTCTACAATGCTCCCAGTTGATGCTAATGCTTTCAATCCATGGGGCAACTTTTATGAGCAAGAACAGAGCTATTCTAGTTGGGCTCCAGTTTCCTTATCCAGTTATTGGGAAGCTTGACCTCAATAATCACAAAGACCCCTTTCAGCTCTAGTAAGTCTATGACAGTTGTCCCCATTTCTCTCTAGTCTCTGTCATCTGTATCTTCTTGGTTGATTATTAGGCACAATGATGATAGGTGGGAGCAGTGGAGACAGGGAGAACAGAGGAATAGCAGATACCTTGGAGGAAGCACTTGATCCAAGGCCATTGTTTGTTTCATAAGGAGTCTTTTGGAGCCCCATGTTTTTTCCCTATATTCTTTCTCACTACACATAGTTGATTTCTCTACCAAATTACAGACCCCTTGATATAATAAGGCAACAATTTGATATAATGATTATTGGCACTCACTATTGCCCAGGCACTATTCCAAGGCATTTAGGGGTATGGGTTCCTCAAATCTATTACAATAGTCCAAGAAGATAAGTACTATTAGCATCTCCCCTTAACAGGTGAGGAATATGAGGCTCAGCAAACTTAACTAATGTGCACAAGGTTTGAACTCATCTACATTAGAATTAAATTGGATGTGATCCATGAGGTAAGACACGAGGCCTTTCCACATATTCTCTAGCACCCCTTTGCGTATAAATGCTATTTAAATATTCAAGGACAGACAGAATACCATTGGCTCAGCTATGCCTAGGTAACCAAAAAAAATTATACATTAACTATCTTTTTGTGGTTATTTGTTCTTATTTTTCAGCTGGTTGGTCCAGGATGGCCAAAGTAATATTTCAGCTAACCATATCCTGTTGGTTGTAATTTTTCACTCCAATGCATAGTGTGATGACTACAGGAAAAACTGAAAAAAATATCTTTCACCTCTAAGAACATGTGGCCTTGGGGATTATCAGGAGGCCGTGGAAGCCTAAAATTTGGAAATAATGTCCTGAATCATGAAAATAAGAAACAAAATCATGAGATGCTTCCTTTGGATATACCTCTTACCTAATCCATTTTGCCACTTTTGCAATAGCTAATGTTTGTCCTGGTGTGGTTAGGTGATTTATCCATGGAAAACTAAAATTTCCCTCCGAATACATAGTAGGTCATTTAATTCTAAGTAGTGAATTCAGGACCATAGCTATATATTTTAATAGAAATGAGAACATAAATGAAAATACCTTATGATACTGCAGCAATTAAAAAATCCTATCTGATTGTTTCATCAACAGAGTAATTACTTTGTTTAACTAGACTGGAACCAATGACAACACACAGGGCTGCTGGCAATGCTTGGTAATGAGCTGTCATGTTAATTGGTGTTAGGGGGTCCAATTAATTTAAAAAGCATCTCTATTATGGCCAATTCTTTATTCAGCAGACAATTCATGAGTGGCCTTGCACATTTTTAAAGAAATGATTCCAAGAGATAACTGCCACCGCTAGGGATTAAAGTCCCACACTGCTTTAGACTTAAAATTTAAGCACCTTTTAGTCCAAGACAGTTAACCAAGAACCCTTCCAAGTGCCTTACCTTCAATAAGACAGATGCTCAAAAGTATTTGTTCAATGACCACCACTCTTTCCAAAATGGAAGTAAGAAAATTGAAACATAACATCAAGCATATGAAGGCACTCAGGTCTATTTTATTTAAGTAAAACCACGTCAACCAAGAGCCAGCATCAAAAGCTTGGGCATCTATTTGTCATACATAGCCAGCTATGAATTGGATGGCTATATCCAGAACCTAATTATTTCCAGTGTCACTTTATTTTTCTTTCTTTAAGAGAGAGATTCTCAAAGGAGGTTTCCAGTGTTGGCTGGTTTTACTTTAAATGTACCACTCACTCCAAGTGGGCTTCTGATGTCACTCCGTGATCATACTGTATTTCTAGTCCTGTATGCTTTTATTCTCTAGGTGATTTCATCCATGGGCCCCTCTCCTCAAAAGCTCAGCATCTCCTTCCCTGGCCTTGATTCACTGTGTTTGTTTATGCTTCACAGAACAGAATTTTTTCCACCAGCTTCTAACCCCACCTACCCACACCTATGCCTGCTCTGTTTTCCCTTCTGCTAATGTGAAGGAACTGCTCATTTTCAGTTTCATGAGCTCTTCAAGTTTTACTTGTGGTCTAGAGCTTCTCTACTCTGCCTTATTCAAGAATATCATTCCAGCAATCCCCAAGTCCAACCTGAAGCAACATTTCTTCCTCTCTGCTGGATTATCCCCATCTATATACTAATGATGTGCTGTTATTTCTCCCAGCATTAAATTGCATTTATGGACCCCACTTTCCTCATAATCTAAAATATGACTTCCCTGCTTCTCTATAGTTTTGGATGTCTACATCATTTCTGAGAACAGTCAATTATTAACTTCTTTTGTTCCTCATTTAGAGGCTCTATCTTTGGTCCCTGTAAATAAATGTGTTCTTTTTTGCCACTTTGAGTTGTATGAGGGATGCATGTAGCAGTAGAAAGTTAAGTGTATAAAATGCTACAGTAACCAAAACAGCATTATACTGGTACAAAAACAGGTAGGTAGACCACTGAAACAGAATAGAAAGCCCAGAAATAAGGCTGCAACTGTATGACCATCTAATCTTTCACAAAACTGACAAAAACAAGGAATGGGGAAAAGACTCCATTTTTAATAAATAGTGCTGGGATAACTCTCTAGCCATATGCAGAAAATTGAAGCTGGACCCCTTCCTTACATCATATACAAAAATCAGTTCAAGATGGATTAACGACTTCAATGTAAAACCCCAAGCTATAAAAAAAAAAAAAAACCCTGGAAGACAACCTAGGTAGTGCCATCCTGGACATAGGAACTGGAAAAGATTTCATGACGAAGACACCAAAGGCAATCACAACAAAAGCAAAAATTGACAACTGAGTTCTAATTAAAAGCTTCTGTACAGTAAAATAAACTATCAACAGAGTAAACAGAAAATCTACAAAATGAATGAAAATGTTTACAAACTAAGCATCTGACAAAAGTCTAATATCCAGCTCCTATAAGAAACTTAAATATATAAGAGAAAAACAACCCCATTACAAAGTAGGCAAAGGGGCATGTTGCAGTGGCTCATCCCAGCACTTTGGGAAGCTAAGGTGGGTAGATCACCTGAGGTCAGGGGTTTGAGACCAGCCTGACCAACATGGAGAAACCCTGTCTCTACTGAAAATAGAAAATTAGCCAGTGGCACATGCCTGTAATCCCAGCTACTCAGGCGGCTAAGGTAGGAGAATCACCTGAACCCAGGAGGCAGAGGTTGTGGTGAGCTGAGATTGCACCATTGCATTCCAGCCTAGGCAACAAGAGCAAAACTCCAACTCAAAAACAAAAAAACAAAAAAACGGGGAAAGGACATGAACAGACACTTCTCAAAAGAAGACCTAAGTACAACCAACAAGTATATGATAAAAAGCTCATTATCACTGATCATTAGAGAAATGCAAATCAAAACCTCATTGAGATACCATCTCACACCACTCAGAATGGCTATTATTAAAAAGTCAAAAAGTAACAGATGCTGGCAAGGTTGCAGAAAAAAGGGAATCCTTATACACCATTGGTGGGAGTGTAAATCAGTTCACTTTTATAGAAAGCAATTCCTCAAGAAGCTAAAAGCAGAATTACTATTTGACCTAGCAATCCTATTACTGGGCATATACATGGAGGAATATAAATCATTTTACCATAAAGACACATGCATGTGAATATTCATTGCAGCACTATTCAAACACATGGAACCAACCTAAATGCCCATCAGTGACAGAGTGGATAAAGAAAACATGGTACATACACATCATAGAATACTATGCAGCCATAAAAAGAATGAAATCATATTTTTTGCCATAACATGGATAGAGCTAGAGGCTATTATCCTTAGCAAACTAATGCAGAAACAGAAAACAAAATATGGTGTGTTCTCACTTATAAGTGGAAGCTAAATAAGAAGAACTTATGAACACAAAAAAAGGAAACAACAGACACTGGGGTCTACTTGGGAGGGTGACAGGAGAGAGAGGAACAGAAAAAGTAACTATTGTGTACTAGGCTTATTTCCTGGGTGATGAAATAATATGTACAGCAAACCCCTATGATACTTGTTTATGTAAAAAAAAAAGCTTCACATATACTCCCAAACCTAGAAGAAAAGTTAAGTGTGCTTATGAACTCAATTTTCTCTGTGCAGCAGTGGCTATTTACTTTGGATACAAGATAAAATTTATATAAGTGGTTGAGACTAGTCTTAGGAACACTAGTTTCACCAAAAAATGAAACTATAAATATTTGTATTTTTCCTAAGGCAAAGAGTAGTTTTGTCCTAAGACAACAGAAATCAGTATATTTTTGCTTCTGTTTTGTTTTGGTCTTCTTAACACTCTTAAACCACTTTATACTTTTCACATACCTTACTCTCTTGTACTCTTAAAACTTATTGAAGACTCCAAAGAGGCTTTACTTCTAGGTTGTAAATATCAGTACTCACTGTTAGAAACTGAAACAGAACCACTATTACAATGCTTATATAATGATGCAAGGGAAGATAGCAAACATAAAAGCACTGCATGTTAATAACATCTTGATAATAGGATAAAGTTAGTTCTGGCTTCATGGACCTCCTGAGATCTGTCCTAAAATCAAGTGTCAGTTTGTTCCAGAATATGAAAGAGAGGAACCACAGATACAACTTGGAAAGTAGAACTTATTTGCCTTGCATTTTATAATACCTGAATCTGGAAATCTATAAAACCTGTTAAAATCTGAGCAAGGATATCTCAATTTTGATGAGCTTATTTTCTTTGTTTAGTAATATCTTCATCTGCAACATAAAGTGTTAACATTTTTGTTGTGTGTAATCTGTCTAGATAATGAAGATTCTGTTCTCAACAGAGTGATTTCTATGCTTTACCTTGACATCATTATGCCCTTGATTATTAAGAAAACAAGGCCTGATGAAGTGGTTCATGCCTGTAATCCCAGCACTTTAGGAGGACAAGGCTAGTGGATCACCTGATCTCAGGTGATCCCAGCTACTCAGGAGGCTGAGACAGGAGAATCGCTTGAACCCAGGAGACAGAGGTTGCAGTGAGCTGAGATTGTGCCACTGCACTCGAGCCTGGGTGACAAAGTGAGACCTTGTCCCCCCAGAAAGAAAATAAGCAAACATTTCTCAGTTATGAAACAGTTAAGGTTTTCCATAATTGTATGATTTTCTATGCTTATTTGTGTGTTTTACTGTCATACTTAACTGTCCAAATCACCTACCTCTGATTTTTTCTTAATTTTGCCTTCCTCCAATCTGATTTTTAATGTATATTTTTTTAAAAAAAGGCTATCAGGACGTCTTTTACATATAAAACTATCTTTGAAATTTCTTAGAGGGTTCCTGGAAAATCACAAGGATTTGTTCTTTAGTCTTTTTTTTAAAAAGGAGCTAGAAGTAATCTGGTTCATTTGCTCTATTACTTCTATGAGTTGTATGGGAAAAGTCAAATTAGAAGAGTTGCTCTGCCTTCCCTAGATGAAATCTGCATAGAAGAATATTATTAATGTAAACATTCAGAAATTATAGGGGAAGTTCTAAGAGATCTGTCACTGTCTTCACTGTGCATGATGTGTTTTTATTTTTAAAGAGTCTTGATTATGCTTTCCCTGATGACAGAGGCAACAACAGTATACCTCAGCCACTGGTCAACATGGACCGTCACCTGTTTTTATATGAACACAGGAAAGCCCATAGATTTGCATATCACCTATGGCTGCTTTCGCACTACAATGGCAAAGTTCAGTAGTTGTGATGGAGATGTTATACCTTACAAGCCTAAAATATTTACTAATTGGCCTTTTACAGAAACATTTTATTGATGTCTCATATAGTGTTATATGCATAATTTTAGTTATTATTAAAATGCTTACTTGGCCACAACCTTACTTTTTAAGTCTAGCATGTCTTAGGCCAATAGACTTCAACTGGGGATGCACATCAATGTTACTTATGGAGTTTTATAAAATTGCAGTGATCTAGAATCTACTGCAGACTTATCTAATCTCTTTACTTAACATTCTTGCTATATTCTCGAAATGCTAGGTATATTATGCCTCAGGATTATTACATGCTATGTATCGATTTTTCTCTGCTCTGAAAATTATGTTCATTATTTATATAAATCATATATAGCATTCCCTCTTTTCTTTGAAAATAGCCTTAATTGTTATTCTTAGAGACATTTTATCAAAAACATTTTTGATTGCCTTTATTATCTTGTTTTACATTCCACAGAAACAACCAGATTTCCTTGTCAACTGTATTACTCTTGATATGAACTCTCATTAGAGCTTTCACATTTGCAGATTGCCAGTAATAAAATAACCACAGCCTTTTTGGGTCTCTGTCATCTACACACAGCTTTTGTTTTTCTGTGACTCTTCCCAGAAAGCACTGCAATCAGCTCTCAGGGCCCTGAGGAAAAGGATTGAATCAGACTTACAAGGCACCATTTGGGCAATTTTTCAGACTATACCAAAATTTTCAGATTTCTTTTTAATCAAAAGTATGCTCCATGATACTGCTACCCAAAAGGCCAGTGGAGCAAGAATTAATTACCTAGGACTGAATGAACTAATGAAAGAGATGTTATTGCATTATTTGTTTGCAATATTCTTGATGTTAGCCTCATATCTTGTTTTGATTAGATAAGGAAACACTTTTCTATTTTCTTAAGCTTTTGATAACTCATAACAATTTGGTAGGCTCTGATTTTGTAAATTGAAATGAACCATTTGCAAAGGATGTCTGATTTTTACTTTTTCAGGACTCTCCTACTTTCAATTCAGAAACTTTTATTGAAGGTATGTTTTACTTTACATGACGATGTATTTATTTGCATGGCTTCAATGAATCTGTCTTCCTTTTCCACCAGAACATAATATGAAACATTGGTGTGCCTCCAAAGCCTTGCCTGGTATATCATATTTGAGAATGATGTTCTTTTAATCAGGTATACTAAGCCACATGTAAGAAAGTAAGATGGACTTTTCTGAGTATCTGATTTTACAGAGTCTGAGCATTATGGTTACTGAATGTAATTTTCTAGCAGGCCAAGAGTGCTGAGGTAATTTGGGAACCTTGAGAAGGGAGAAACTTGCCCAAATTCATAGATAATGCTGGAGAAAACATGGAATTTCTTGGGCTTGGCCTCCTGGGCTTTGGATAGCAAATGAGAGAGCCTTTAAAAATCCAGTCCGAGAATCCTCTTGAAAACTTCCAGCAAAGCAAACTTAAACTATCCTGTGTAGTAAATGAGTGCTTGCTCCACCTATGTAGATAATTAGGCTAGGCCTGAGAACAATCTTATTTTATGATCACAAATAACCTTTTTTGAGATTATTTTTGGTCAAAAGGAGGAAGACTGTACGAAACTGGTAATAAGCAAACTAATGACTGGTATTTCCAATGGAAAGTTAGGCTTTTTTTTTTTTTAAGAAGGGTTTGTTCAAAGTTATGTAATCTGTCCTCTTTCGATACCTTTGAACAATTTTATGATTCTGTAACTTGTAACTAATTTACAGTAATGAAAAATAAGTCTTGTCTACAGACAAACAGATAAATTCTGCCAATATATTTACAAAGTCCAATTGACTTCTCTGTCCCCTATCCCAAGGCAAAAGCCAATTTTGTGTGTCTTTACACATTTGTTTCAATGTTCTGTATTCCACATAAATGTGTGCTGCTTTTATTTCTCCTTTGAATTGATTGTAACATCTTCCTTGTGTTCTCATTAAAAATTAGTTATATAATAAAATCTTAAACATATATTAACATTTTTAAAAAACTGCCTCCAAAGTTTCTTTTCAAATTATCAAATTAACTTGAATCCCACCTCACAATATAATTGAAACCTATGACAAATACAGTGATAGGAGGGAAAAACAAACAAAAATCCTAACATTTCAGATGTTAGAAGAAAATAAACACATAAGTCCTACAGTGTATTTGAAGGTGATAGTGTCATAGAACTAAATATAAGTCACCAACTCTGAGCTGCTGTTCTGGAAATTTAACTTGCTTGTACAGTTTTTCCCTGGGATGTAACAAAACCTAGAACAATAACCCTTGGAAATCCTCAGTGCTACCTATGGCCTATCAAGGGTCTTGATCTCTGTGACATATGTCATAAAATGGTAGAAATTTGGGGTCTGTGGGTACTAAGACAACAGTGACAACAGCAACAACAATTTTCAATAAGTGACATAGTATACCAACTAGTAATAACCTTCCTCCCCTTAGGTTACAAAAGACATCCTCAGGCATGTGGATTTGCATGCCTATTTGACAGACTGTTTTTTTTCTTCATTAAATGTGTAAAAGTTTATACTTCACCATGTGTACCCAGTTCTTTAAGAAGGAAATCTAAGCTCACTGTATCAAACGAAAATAGACAAGTGTGATTGAAGGTCATCTATCTGGCATTAGAGCAAAATTCAGTGATGGTGGCTCTAACTGGGCAGAATTTATTAAGTACAGTCTGTATTACACATTTGTAGGAAATCAGAGGCCTGTGATTTTCTTTACCATTTCTCCTATACAATGCGTTCATAAAATGTCCCTCATTCTGTCAGTAGATGCTTTGCCAACCAGAATAACATACAACTTCTAAAAGCTTAACTTACGAACTCATACCTCATATGCCAGAAGGCCTCTGGACATAGTATAAATGGCTAAAATAATTACTAATCTAATCTGTGGTAGTGATGGCAGAATCTCCTGATTTTAATACAAGACACATCAAAGCACAGAACTTTCACACTTCAAAGAATTCCTCATTGACTACCAGCCTACCTTAGAGAATTCTAACTCCTAAAAAAGTAATTTCTTCTGAAACAACTATATTATGAAACAGTAACAGGTAAATTACCTACAATCACATCTTCATAAAGCTTTCTATTCTGAGGACTACATTTTCTGTAAGTCAATGGAAGGCTAATTATGCCCAAGTAGTCCCTGATGCTGAAAGCCTGGGTGCAGGGGAGAGCACAGAAGAGATGTGGATTGTTTCCTCTGTGAAATGGTTTCTCTCCTTTTAGTGGTAGACGACATATGTATCTGTAAGCAATTACAGAGAGAAGCATTCTTTCAGTTCTTTCTTCTCTGTAGACGATAATCAGAGAGATGGATACTAAATTAATATGAAGAATAAAACATGAGAAAACAGAAAAGAGCTGTGTTAAATTTTGGCGTTCATTCTACAGACTTTATTTCACAGGCTGTGAAACCTGAGTCACAAAGTGACACCTGACTAGGGGGAGGGATGGGGAAGCTTTCTTCAGGAGAATGGGATGCCTCTACTTTCCTTGTATCTTCCATGTGCAATTCCATTCCAAGGGCATCAAAGCCAGGGCCGCTCATAGGCATTATCCCTTTATTTACATGCTCTCCCTTTATCCTGTTTCCCAAAGATAAGTGTTTAACAAACAGAACGACTGTTTTTTTGTTTTGTTTTTTTTTTAGTTTTTGTTTTTCTGCTAATAGGTGTCCTCTGGTGAGACTTCCTGAAAAGTTGTGTGCCATTTACTCTGCTGGTTTTCTTCCCAGTATTTCTCCCTTCCTCCTTTTCAGCATAGCTTATTTTTTGTTTATTCTTCTTCTTCTCCTTGGCTGCAGAGATGGACACTGATTAGTCCTATCTAATGAACACATGGCATTACCTTGGCAACTAATATTGGTCAAGGAATGACACTTATTCTAATTCGTCTCAAGGAAGCTGATGGGAAAATTTATTTCCCCATGCTTGAAAGTTAGGGTCTCTCTTTTCTAACAGACAGAAACGAAGAGGTACATGGCCTCAGTTGCTCCTGCAGCATATTTTAAGCATGAATTCTTGAAGATTCCTGGAGACACTAACCACATAGAACCTAAAACCTGACTTCCTATACATGACAACAGACACATCTCCTTGGTATTTGAGCCACCTTTAGCCATGTTTTTGTTCTTTGCAACCAAGAACACTTTAAATAGAAGATTTGGTGTACCTTTTCTTCTAAGAACTAAGCCTCAGAAGGTTAGGTGAAGTAACTAGATCTCTGACTGAAGGGTTATCTATTCCAATCTTGTGGAGATATTTTTCATTTATTCATTCAACATACATTTATATACTACCTGAAGTCTACCAAGAACCTTGATGAACACAGCCAGATAGAACCCCTGTCTCTCTCACTTATGGTCTAATGTAGAGGCTCTTAAGGTTTTTGGTGCCAAAGACCTCTTTGGAAAGCTGGTAAAACCTGTGCACCCCATTCTGCGAATGCCTTTAGATGCATAAGACAAAATATACAGTATTACAAAGGAAGTGAGAAGTCAGACATGTTGAAAGACTAATCAAAATCCTTTAAGAATTGTTGAGACTGTTATATACATGTGCTTCTCTATTAATGCCTTAAATAACAAGATCAAGGCATCAGGCTTAATAACCAGCATAATTGTAATGATGAACATAAATGATATTTTGAGATAGCTGCAACAAATGTGATGTGAATCTGTGAGTTTTAACATGTGCAAAGACTCAATGGCAGAGCAAATCACAGCAAGTAATAGGGATTGAAGCCAGTGTGTCTGTATCACAGAGAGTGGCAATGAGGAATATGAATGAAGTTGCATGATAGACATTGGCTATCTGTTTTATTTCTATTTCTCTCTCTCACACACACCTCCCGCCCCCAAAATAACTATAGCAAGAAAATTGCATACAAAATAGCAATAAAATAACTGTACAGAAGAAATCACAGATGTAGCTTTTGAAATGAATGTGCCTATCTATCGATTCCATTAAATATAAATTTCCCCAGAGATGCTATGCTGTCAATTATAATTTAAAAAAACTTATATGGGCAAATTATAAGACATTTTAACGGGTAACTTAAATTCTTAAGTCAAGCATTAAGGCACTGATAAAAATCCATTTTATGATGGGGAAACTGGTATCTAGACAAGAGGAGAATATCCCCAGAAGGCACACAGGTAGATGGGCAGAACTGCCCACATCCCTATTTTGCTATATTCTTTTGCTTCTAAATACCCTGTTCAACAAGACAGGCATAACTAGGTCATTTGTGTTACTTATCAAGAGCTTTTATTGTCAACTAAGAGCACTAAGGAGAAATCCAAACAGAATTATCAAATTCTAAGCTTGTCCCTCTGCCAGCCCCATTTCACAACCTCAACCTCTGGGATCTAGAATGAGAATTTTATTTGGTGTGTCTCTCATTTATTCCACATTTATCTGTGATAAAGAAAATCCATTTCCCACTAAATTAAAATTGCTTTTTCATCCTAACAAACACTATACCCCTGGTACACACCAGAATAAAATAAATTGATTTTTAAGTATCCACTGGAAAAAAAAAAACAATAAGAAGCATAAAAATCATGGTGCCTTTGTGTGCTTTTTGAACAATTTAGCTATGAAAGTGGATTCCTATCCTGCAGATGGCAACTGTGTCTATGACAGCAGCATCTTTGGACAGTTTAGTAGTTTCAGTAAAAACTTCAGTCTCTCAGATATTTTTCATTAATGATGCTAAATGACCTGTTTGGTTGAATTGTTGCTAAGGTGATAACACAGCTAATGAAATAAACCACTGTATCATTGAAAAAAGAGCAACTTTCAAAGGACCTCAATAGCCTTATGTCCTTACTAGTGACCCCCATCCCCCTCAACCATGTACACCTGGATCTAAAAACCAAGCATTCCATTTTGTGCTTCTGATTCAACAGCAAGTAACTGACAGCCTTACTTAGGGCTTCATGATTTCAAGTTGTCTTTAGCCACCTGATTTTCAGAAGAATAAGATTCTTTGTCAGTTAATCTTATCTGTCCTTCTGACAATCCCCCTTCCATAATAAGGCTGTAAAATATTTTATCAGTCAAACAAACACTGCCTCTTTATGCAGTGTTTCCCTGGTTATAGAGTGGACATCTTTCTTTGGATGCCGAAGCGGGCACAGATGTCCCTATGTCAAGCCAAGGATATAAGACCAGAGACAAACACTTACTTCTGAAACCCACACACCAGGTGTTACTTGAAAACTGAATATAAATGTTTTGAGGACTAGGATTTCTCATCACTTGGGATACAAGGAATAAAGCTTAAAAGGATGTCCACAATATATCAAGTGATCTTCTGAACCTCTTTGGGGACTTACAATAGCTAGGTTGAAGTAAATGTCTTTCAGTTTTAGAAAAAGAAACAGACTAATAAAAAGATATTTAAAATTCACAGTGTTAAATTTTGTATGGCAGACATTAATTTTACAATAAAACAATCAAGAACTAAAAATAATGGAAATGTCAATATGTAAAGACATCAAGGTACTCTAAGTGCATTATATCCCATTAAATGGAATCAGTTGCTGCCACTATGGTGGGCCCCTAGGAAAGTCATTGAGTTAGGAGTCTCTGTTCTCAGGTCTGTATAATAAAAGGGCTGAACTAGATCATCTCTGCAGTCCCTTCCAGTTGAAATATTTGAGTAGAAATTCTCTTTCAAGATGACTATATGGAGATTTAAGAAAAATACTGAAGTTCCTGCATTCTTGCCCTTTAGTCTCATTAACTATAGATATCAAGATATGTCTGTATCATTATATTCAAGCTTGTAGTTCTTCTGGAAAGAAATTCATGTCTCAAGTCATCAATGGTCCATTTTTAATCCACCCAATTATTGATTATTTTACATTGACACAAACACTTATTTTTTCATCATGAAGCCCTTCTGTGCTATCAAAAAGTATCTGTACCCAGCACACTTTGAAGTGTATCTCATTAAACACAGAATTGCCAATAGGATTTTCAAAAGCTTAAGCAAAGATAGCAAAGTATTTTAAATTAATTTTATAATTATTCCAAGGATTATAAAGTCCTACTTAATTTTCTTATAAAGGACAACTTCAAGACCTTTGCAATCAACCCTTACAAGCAAGAGATTCCTTTCATGATAACTGATTAAAAATATTTTAAAGAATGTTTCTTTGCTCTATTACAGAGTTTGGAGTCATTGTATCTTTGCTGGGGAGAATACTGAATAAATGGGCTAGATATGCAAGCTGAGTCCTCCTGTGTTATCAAAAGACAGGTTGTTGGTGTCAACATTCCTTAAGGCAGAGATAGTGCTCACCAGATATCCATGTGTTCCTCAACCTCCCCCAGTTATTCTCTCACTGCTCCCCTACTCCTGCAATCTCAAAGGACATGTGTCCAAATAGCACAGCTAGAGGATAGAGAAGAGCTACCCAACTTTCATGAAAGTTTACTTTGTTACCTGCCACTGAAATGTGGGGATTTATCCCTGACTGCATCATACCTATGCAGCTCTCTGTTACTTATCTGTGATATGTCAGAGTAAGATGACCAAAGAAGAGAGTCCTAAGATCCAGAGAGGCTTCTAATTTACATGCAAATTTCACTGTTTACCAGGATACAAATACCTGTATCCTAGGGTCAAGGAATTTGTTCCTTTGGCCTTCCTGAGAATGAAGCTTTCCCTCATTCCCTGCTTAGGAAAGTAGGAAATGGGATGAGGAGAGAAAACTGCCTCAAATGTAATAAGGGATCTGTTGTTCATCACCAGTTTCCCATATTCCCCATTTATGATGTGTCTTGGTCAACTGGGGACTATGCTGCTTCTTAGCCTAGCCTTCTTGCATTTTTGGTACCTGCCAGCACTATAAGGATCTATTTGTTGAAACTTGTAAATCTAACTTCTAATGGCATCTAGGATCCCAGCAACAAACATATGTTAAGATATCATCCTCATGGAAACAAACCAAAAATGAGCCACACCAATAAACAAAGGGACCCTGGATCAGAACCCTTTTTATGTAAACTGTCTAATAGATGGAAACATCATACCCTTCACTTGCACAACCCCAGGACTGATGTGCTAAAACCAGCATATTCAATTCTGGTAATGGAAGATCATGGATAGTCTGCTGGACTGCAGCGGTCAGCAAAGTACAGCCTATGGGCCACTTATAGCCTGTTTTTATGTGGTCTATAGCTAAGAATGGCTTTCACATTTTTAAAAGGTGATAAGGTTTGGATATTTGTCTCCTCCCAAAACTCATGTTGAAGTGTAATTCCCAGTGCAGGAGATGGGGCTTGGTGAGAGGTGTTTGGGTCACTGAGGCAGATTCCTCATGGCTTGGTTCTGTCTTTGCAAGAGTGAGTGGGTTCTCACAAGATCTGGTAATTTAAAAGTGCATGGCACCTACCTCCACTCTCTCTTTTGCTCTTCCTCCTGCCATGTGAGATGCCTACATCCCCTTCGCCTTCCACCATGATTGAAAACTTCCTGAGACCTCCCCAGAATCAGATTTTGCCATGCTTCCTGGAAAGCCTGCAGAACCATGAGCCAATTAAGCCTCTTTTCTTTATAAATTGCCCAGTCTCAGTTATTTCTTATAGCAGTACAAGAATGGCCTAATATGGAAAATGTCACAAAAACAAACAAGCAAACAAACAACACTGTATTACAGTGATATTACGGTGATACACATATTACAGTGATATGTAATGATCTCACTCTTCTGAATTTCTCCTCTTCTTGCAAGATGACTGTCTTCACCAGACAAACATTTAAAGACACCCTCCCTTGATCCTATAACCCCCTCCACCAGCTACCTGGGTTTTCACAGCTGTGCATGTGCTTTATGGAATCATGACAGAAAACCCCATGAAAGCCTTTCCTGTGCTCAGAGGTGCAGATGTCTCTCCTCTCATTTTCCCTAGCGCCATTCTAGGCAGGCTTTCACTGACAGCACTCCATCAAATCACTCTTGAATTTTCCAGTAATGACTCCATTGCTCAATGTGATACTCATGTACTTCTAAGCAGCATTTGAAAAACAGTGGTTTATTCTCTCTCCCTCCTTACCTTTTCCTCACTCGCTTTCTGGGTAACTTTTTCCTCCCATTTCCCCTCCTCTCTATTGCGATATTCTTTTTCAGCTCCTTTGCTACTTCCTCTTCGTCCCTAGTTCTAAATATCGGAGTATCCTGGGCATCATTCTTACCTTTCATAGAAAAGTAAGAATGATTTCATCTAGTCTCCAGGTTTCCTGTATCATTTGCATTCTGATAATTCCCCGCATCTCTCCTGAATTCCAGAACTGTATATTCAACACCTAGCTGATATCTTCACCACTGTTCATAGACATCTCAATGTTACCATGTCAAAGTTGCCTCTCTCCTGCCAAACCTTCCCTCTCCTCTAGTCTTTCCTTTTCAAAAATGATTCTACTGTTGGCACAGCTGTCCACACAACACCTGTGGAGTCACTTGGATTTGTCTCTTTTGTTTGTACCTCACACAGCATCAGTCACCAGATTTAGTCTAGCTCATCTTCACATCTCCCTAATCAAGCCATTTTCAACACCTCTAACTCATTCCTCGACCCCAGGCTGCCATGGTCTTTTGCCTTGATTACTGTAACAATGAACAGTGCCCTGACTCATCTTCCTGCTTCCACTTTCACTATAGGGTCTGTTCTTCTCCAGGACAGAGTGGTCTTTTTAAAATGTTTAATCGGATGATTGGCAAAACCATCCACTGACTTCCCACACAATGCACAATAAAACTGAAATTTCCCCTCATGACCTATACAATGTCAAGGGATCTGGATCCTGCTCCCTCTTGGACTCTTTCCTGCCTGTTCACTGCAGACACAGGAGCCTCCTTACTGCTCCTCTTGCCAAACATACCCCTGCCTCATTGCCTACCTGTCCTTGCATTTGCTCATCTCCGACTGGCACTCTTCCCTAACCCCACCCCCAGTTATCGTCATGACTCCTTTTCTTGCTTTATTTTCTATTAAAGAATACCCCCACCTCCTAGGTGGCCTCCTTGACCACCCTCTTACTCTCCCTCCCATCACATCACAGCATTTAAGCAACTGATATATTACACACTCATATTTGATTTGTTTACTTTATCCCATAATGTACACGTTCAACACAGATTTGACAAAAAAGAAGAAGAACAGAGGAAAGTTTCTAGCACACCCACGTAAATAAAGAAGTTTAACCCATTATGTTTGCTTCTGGATCCTCTCATCACTAATTCAGCTCATGTGTCACCTCCTATCTGAAGCCTTTCGTGACTACCAATCAGAAGTAGCCCCGCTCTCTGCAGCCATTCTCTACTCCCATGCCCCTGCTTTTGTCCCTTCAGAACACATATCATTATCCAAAATGTACTGTAGCTTTATCCAATTAATATATAGATTTCATGAAGTGCTAACCTTGTCAATATTGTTCACTATCTCCAAGGCCTAGATAGTGCCAGGTACAAAGCTGATATATGTAAATACACATTTAATAAATGAACCAATCAACAATTGACTGAATAGACCATTTTTTTTGCAACAGAAGGCACAAGAGGACATAAGAAAATGAGGACTGTATCAGAAATACACATGCATAAACACAGAGAGAGAGAGAGAGAGAAAGGAAGACTGAGTAATAGAAGGCACTTTTACCCACCCTTCCACAATGATGAGTTGACACTTTTAACCTAGTAAAAAGTCTAGCAACTCACCATCTGCTGGCCTCTCCTAGACCATATATCTCTTCTTGCTCTCTCTGCGAGGGCCCTGAGCTTTGAGAAGAGCCTGCAGATGCTTTTGCAGAGGCCCAGATGGTGGTCAGGGATGCGTCTGGAATCTCAAATCAGCCCTGGCTGCAGCTCACCTCTTTTACCTGCTTTGATCTGAAATGCTTCTGATGGGTTTCCAGAATGAATACTGCTGAGGCCTGTCGAGAAGACAGGTTTGGAAGTTGTACATTTTTGGAAGTGCACCCTGCTGTCAGTACCTGCCACATTTGTATTTACATAGAGGATGTTGAAAAACAAATGACCACATCAGGAAGCCAAGTAAAAGGGCAATCACTCTAATCTGGGTACATGGTGAACTGAAAATATTATCTCTCTGTTGTCCCTATACCCAGTGCCTAGCGCACTGGCAGGCTACAGGTTGCATTTGTGCGGGCAATGCACGGCACAGCTGCATGGGGTGGCATTCTCATCATAAGCTATGTGAATAGCAGCCCCTGGTATTATGCAGGATACAAACTAAAACCTGCATGGTCCTACATTTTGGTTATGATTCATGGCATCTGGACACAACAAGGTGCTGAATAAAATTTGCTGAATAAATGAAGAATTTAAAAAAAAAAAAAAAAGCCTAGGAGGCTAATTTGCTGTCTGGGGACTACTCAGATGGCCACTGGTCATGTGAATGAGACTTGGAATAGTCACATCTTTTCAGAAGAAAAGAAGAAAGAATTGGGGTCAGTAGCCTTGGGATATTGCCCGTAAGATTTGTCCACTTCCTGGAAGTTGTAGAACCTTACCTACATAATTGATTTTATAAAATGAGTTCCTCAAAGCTAGGAAAGTGTGATACTTATTTTGCACATAAATCACTTTCAGTGTTTTTTTTCCCTTTCTGTGAATTGTGTCAAGAATGTAATTTCGGAAGTTCTATCTAATGTGCAGGTGCTGGGAAACTTCCATCTGGCCTTCCTGACCCTACTCTTGCTCCTCCACAGTTTTCTTCTTAACAGTAGTCCAAGTGGTCATTCTAAAACATAAATCAGTTTCTAAAGCTTTCCATTTTTTTCCCATCTTGCTCAGAACAAATTCCAAAGCCCTACATAAATAGCCACTGGCTACCTCCACCACATTCTATTTTCTACCTCCATCCTCTACACTCCAGCTTCTGTTTCTCAAGCCAATCACACTCTCCTCTGAGCACCTTTTCTCTTACTTTTCGTTTTGCTATCTCATTCCATGCAAGTTTCTGCTTGAAAAGCACCTCCTTCAAGAAGCTCTCCTGACCATTCACATCTAATACAGAATTCCTGGTAAGATTTATCTCCCATCTTCCTCTACTTTTTCTATGTCTTCCTATCATTTTCTATGTGTTGGTTTGCACATTGTCTCACTTTTCCATAGAATGTGATCTCCATGAGAGCAATGAATTTATCTTGTTCACCTTGCCATTCCATACCTGGCACATAGGTGGCTTTTTGTAGACATTAGTGGGATACATGAATAAAGGTTTGAAAATGGAAACTGCCAAAACCTAGTAAACTGCATATAACCACAAAATCACTGGAAAATAAGACAATGAATATGGGGCCATTCTTTCATTATCTTCTACCTGATACAACTGTACTTTAATGATACCAAAAGGAGAAAATTTGTAAGGCAATTGCCAGAAGAAGTGATCTCATCAAAATAGTATTTTAAATGCAAAAGTATTAATGTTGAGTCAGAGCTGTACAGAGGAATGCATTTTGAAAGATACTCTATCTGCATGGAAGTGCTCTTACTAGGTGTTGTTACATTATTGTGTAATTATGTGTGGGAGCCTCATTCTCTCACCCAAGGAAGAGGTTACCAGTCCACTGGGTCTAATGTTTTAACTGTTCCTAGCCTGAGTGCAAGGGTAGGGTTGGTGCTAGAATTCAGTTTCCCCATGTTTTTTTTAACACAAACTAGCTTCTCTCCATCAGTGGACAAATGGCATACACCCAAGTCTGTAAGGGAATGAAGGAAAGTGAAGGTTTCCCTGTTCCATATATATATTTCCTGAAGAAACTGTGGGAAATGTATTGAAGTTAGAGGATGATGATGTTAATACTGCAAATAAAAACATGTAACCTTTATTGACCTCTAGCTAGGTACCAGACACTGTTTTGAGTACTCTACATGAAATTAATGCATTTGGGAGGATCAGTAAAATCCTTGTGAAATCTGTCAGATCATGTTGTGCCTCCATCCAAAATCCTTAAGACTTTGCATGTCATCCAGTCTGATTCTGCATGAGCTGGTGCTCTGCCTGCCACCTGACCTCCAGGCTGATCTCCTACCATGCCTATCCTAGCTCACACTACCCTTTTGGTCATTTCTCAAATAGCCTTGACATGCTTCTGCCTCAGGACTCTTGCACTTGCTGGTCTTTCTACCTGGAATGCTCTTCTCTTAGATCTTCTCATGGTTTGCTTCCTATGTCTTTGTTCAAAAGTTGTCTTCTCAGTGAGGCCTGCTCTAAGCCCCTATTCCTTATTGCAGACTGTGTGCCCCATCATGGTATTTCCTCTCCCATTTACTGTTGTTTTTTTATTTGCTGCAGTCTGATATTCTCTTTATGTGTCATTTATTCATTTAAAGTCTGTCTCCATCCCCTAGAATGCAGACTTGGGAATTTATCTTTTGCTTGCTGATGCCTCCTCTGCATGCACTGCAGTGCCTAGGACATAGCTATGCACACATATGTACGTGCATATTTTAATATAGATACATACAGAATGAATGAACTCATTCAATCCTCATGATAACCTTATGAGACAAATACTATTGTTATTATCATTTTACAAACAAGGAAACTGAAACCCAGAAAGATCAAATAATTTATCCAGGGTAAAATAATTGATCATTTCTATTGTCCACATCCCAGAGCATTATGTGAGTCGGGTCCTGATAAACAACTATCTTTGTTCCTTTCTGGCCCTGGGACCTTAGAAAAGTCACTTAACTTTTGTAATCCTCTGTTTTCTAGTCTGTAAATGGGGATGATATCAGTCCCAATTATAGTTTGGTGTGGAGTTTACAAGAAGTAATCTATATGAAGTGTTTGGCCTGGTGATTGATACACAGAAAATATTCAAAAGTTGGTGTTCTGGACTCTGATTTGCACCATCATTTTTAACAATTCTAAGTAGTATATTATGTGAAGTTCTATGATGCACTTAACCAGTTCCCTTTTGTTAGTGACTTACATTCTGGTGAACATTTTGGTACTTCTATCTTTGAGAATGTTTCTAATTTCTCCCCTTTCTAAAAATTCTAGAAATGGAATTACTGGGCCAAAAGTTATTCATATTGTAAAAGCTTTTAATATATAGCATAAATCTACCCTCCTTAAAAGATTTGATCAGTTTGGACATTCATTTGCAATAGATAAATATAACATTTTCCCACATCCTCACCATCACTGTGTATTACTGTGTTTTTTTTTCATCTTTACCATTCTGAAGACTAAAAATTATATATGAGATTGGACATTTTGATGTATTCACTAGTAATCAATTTCAACTTCAAAATCAATTTCTTAACTTTAGAAAATCTTTAACAGTGCTTGGTCATCCTTGACTATTAGCTTTGTCTGCACAATTTTCATGGACATACTCCCTCAGCAAGACTGATCTCACTCAAGGCTATTTTTGCTATAAACCTACTTTCTTATTTTCATAGACATTAGTGTACATGGCTCTCTCTACTTCTAAACACTTTATTGAGGGTAGGAACTGTATCATACTCCACAACAGATTTATTCATTCATTCCTTCATTCTTCCATCCATTTCACAGGGATTTATTGAGCACTTACTAGGTACCAGTCACTGCTTAGAACTCTAGGGATACAAAGCAGAACTAGAGACAGACCAAGGTCTTGTATTTAAGGTACTTTCATTGTAATGATGAGATACAGGTAAACATGAACAAACCAAAAGGTAAATAAGTTACTGATCAATAGCAAGAAACAGAACATGACTAGAGTGGTGCTCACTTTAGCTGAGATGGAGGAGAGTTAAGAAAATCATGATATGTGTCAGCAGGCTGAGCTTTGAGTGGTGAGAAGAACACAGCATGAGAAGGTTTGTCTGACAGTCTCCTAAAAAGAAGGCACATCCTGAACAAAGGTCCTGGGAAGGATATGGCCCTGGGGTTTTGGGGAGCAGAAATAATAGCAGCAAGACTGAAGAGAAGCCAGCAAGGATGAGAAGAAATTGGAAATGAAGGTCAGAAAGCTAGGAAGGCAACAGATTTTCTAAGGTAGGTCCAGTAAGCTTTTCTGGTAAAGTTCCAGTTTATAAATATTTTTAGCTTTGCAGGTCATATGATCTCTGCCACAGCTATTCAACTCTGTCTTTGTAGCAATAAAAGCAACCACAGGCAGTATGTAGATGAATGGATGTGGCTGTGTTCCAATAAATCTTATTTATAAAACCAAGTTACTCACTGGACAGGCCCATGGGCTGCATTTTGTGATCTTGAGCTAAACCTCATGGGCTCTCAGAAAGAGTCTGAATACTGTCCTAATTGTAATGGTGGCAAGGAGGCAATGACAATAATAGTAACAATGAGAAGCCACTGGAAGGCTTTTTTTTAAAAAGCAAGTGATGTGATCCTCACTGGTTGGGGTTTTAGGTCATGATACAGGTGCTTAAAAATTGATTGTTAAATAACAGAGGGACATTCTGAACAAAAGGGAAATAATTTTATAACTCTCTTTCCTAGAATATCTATCTCAGGGGTGGTAGGCACTGAAGGAATAAAGATAGTATCACTATAGAGAACAAAAACTTTCCATAGTTGCTGTTTCAGTACATCTATGAGTCAGTTTTTTTTTTTTTTTTTTTTTTAGACCTCCATGAAGGGAGACCTTGGATCAAAAAAATCACCATTGGTTATAAGCCAAGCAATCAATTGGAACATAAAGCTGAATGAGAGCACACAGGCACATTAGAGAGACAATTTTCAATTTTAGGCATCAGAGGACCTGTTACAGACACTGGTGCTTCTGCATCAGCCAGACTGATTGTCAGTGTCACCATTAAGAAATCATTTCCTTACATTTTCTTTTCCTAACAACTGCAATGGGAAACTGGATTTCTATGAGAAAATCAAATGATGATCCCTTTCATTTCCCAATGCCCTTTATTAGGATCTAAAATTAAATAAGCTTGCTTACCAATCATCCACACAGCTTTTAACCCTGGAATAATATGGGACATCTACTCTTACATGGCCATATCTAGAGATTTCAGTCCATGGACTGTGCCAGCAACTTGCCTCTACTGTTTATTCACTGTGGCCATACTGTCAACATTGAAGCATCTTAAGATTCTGACCCATTCCTAGTACCCTGTAACTGGGTAATGTCCCAGTTTAGAAACTCATACAAAGGTGGCAAGACCTTATAAAACACTTATCCCTATGCCATACAGTCACTGAAGACTTGGGGGAAAAAATATCAGCATTTAAGTTGAACCTCAGTATATGCAGTAGAAACATCTATGTGGTTCCTTACTTCTCAGTTCATTTCTTTAAGAAATAATGTACAAGAGGGATTCTGCCGAGATGGCTGAATAGGAACAGCACTGGAGCACAGATCCCAGCAAGAGAGATGCAGAAGGTGAGTGATCTCCACATTTCCAACCTCGGTACCAGGTTCATATCAATGGGACTGGTTGGACAGTGGATGTAGCCCAAGGAGGGCAAACTGAGGAAGGGCAGGTTGCTGCCTCACCTGGGAAGTGAAACTGGCTGGAGGATCAGGGACTTCTCCCCATCTGGTACTCCGGTTCAGATACTACACCTCTCCCACGCCCTTTACAACTCACCGCAGACTAGGAGATCCCTGCTGGGCTGAAAAGCACCATGAGTTACCAGCACAGATCTGAGTGGCAGCTTTGGCCAATGCCAAGGGTTGCTGGCAAAGACCTGGGCGGGCATTTTGACTAGTACCTAGAGCGCCTGCAGGATAGAGCTACCCGCCCCCCAGAAAGAGGGGGAGCTGAAAGCAGGGAGATAGGTGATACAGCCTGGCAGGCTCCCACCCCCACAAAGAACAACAAATTGAAGCCCTCTTGCTTGAGAGTTTCACAGCCAGCACATCAGTTCGAGCTTGACCCAGGACAATTAAGTTCAGTGGGGGAAGGGTGTCCACCATTGTGGAGGTGGTTCTAATCTCATCTGTGTAAACAAAAGCCAGAGGAAGCTTACACAGCAGCTGGACCGAGTCTGTGGCAGCCCAGCAGTGTCTCTGCAGGCAGACAAGGGACAGACTGCCTCCTCAAGCAGCTCCCTGACCCCTGTATCACCAAAAAGATGCCTTATACAGTAGAGCTCTGGCTGAAACCTGGTGGGTACTCTTCCGGAATGAAGCTACCAGAGGAAAGGTCAGGCAGCAAACCTTGCTGTTCTGCAGCCCCTGCAGGTGACTGATTCCCAGGGAAGCAAGGTCTGGAGTGAACCTCCAGCAGTCCTACAGCAGGGGGGCCTGTTAGAAGGAAAACTAAAAAACAAAAATAAATAGCCTCAATATCAACAGAAAGGATGTCCACTCAGAGATCCCAATCGAAATCACCAACTTCAAAGATCAAAGGTAGATAAATCCACAAAGATGGGAAGAAACCAGTGCACAAAGGATGAAATCATCAAAGACCAGAACGCCTCTCTTCCTCCAAGGGATTACAGCTCCTCACTAACAAGGGAACAAAACAGGATGGAGAATGAGTTTCATGAATTCATAGAAGAAGACTTCAGAAGGTGAGTAATCACAAACTTCTCTGAGCTAAAGGAGCATGTTCTAACCCAATGCAAAGAAACTAAAAACCTTGAACAAAGGTTAGACAAAATGCTAACTAGTATAACCAGCTTAGAGAAGAACATAAACAACTTGATGGAGCTGAAAAACACAGCACGAGTACTTCACGAAGCATACACAAGTTTCAATAGCCCAATCAATCAAGCAGAAAAAAGGATATCAGAGATTGAAGATTAACTCAATGAAATAAAATGAGAAGGCAAGATTAGAGAAAAAAGAGTGGAAAAAAAAAAGCCTCCAAGAAATATGGGATTATGTGAAAAGACCTAATCTACGTTTGATAGGTGTACCTTAATGTGACGGAGAGAATGAATCCAAGCTGGAAAATACTCTTCAGGATATTATCCAGGAAAACTTCCCCAACCTAGCAAGCCAGGCCAATATTCAAGTCTAGAAAATGCAGAGAACACCACAAAGATATTCCTCAAGAAGACCAACCCCAAGGCACATAATCGTCAGATTCACCAGGTTGAAATGAAGGACAAAATGCTAAGGGTAGCCAGAGAAAAAGGTTGGGTTACCCACAAAGGGAAGCCCATCAGACTCACAGCAGAAACCCTACAAGCCAGAAGAGAGTGGGGGCCAATATTCAACATTCTTAAAGAAAAGAACTTTCAACCTGGAATTTCATATCCAGCCAAATTAAGCTTCATAAGTGAAGAAGAAATGAAATCCTTTAAGGACAAGCAAATGCTGAGAGATTTTTTTCACCACCAGACATGCCTTACAAGAGCTCCTGAAGGAAGCACTAAATATGGAAAAGAGCAACCAGTACTAGCCACTGCAAAAATGTAGTGGTAAAGACCAACAACACAATGAATAAAGTGCATCAACTAATGGACAAAACAACCAGCCAGTAACAAGATGGCAGGATCAAATTCACACATAATAATATTAACGTAAAATGTAAATGGCCTAAATGCCCCAATCAAAAGACACAGACTGGCAAACTGGATAAAAAGTCAAGACCCATCAGTGTAGTGTATTCAGGAGACCCATCTCACATGCAAAGACACATATAGACTCAAAGGGTTAGAAGAAGATTTACCAAGCAAATGGGGGTGGAGAGAGAGAGACAGCGCAAGAGAGAGAGAGAGAGAGAGAGAGAGAGAGAGAGAGCAGAAGTAATCTTACTCTTTGATAAAATGGACTTTAAACCAACAAAGATCAGAAGAGACAAGGGCATTAAATAATTGTAAATGATGAATGCAACAAGAAGAGCTAATGATCCTAAATATATATGCATCCAATATAGGAGCATCCAGATACATAAAGCAAGTTCTTAAGGATCTGCAAAGAGACTCAGACACCCACACAATAATAGTGGGAGACTTTAACACTCCACTGTCAATATTAGATAGATCAACGAGACAGAAAATCAACAAGGATATCCAGGATTTGAACACAGATCTGGACCAGGCAGATCTAATAGACATCTACAGAACTCTCCACCCCAAATCCACAGAATATACATTCTTCTCAGCACCACATCACACCTACTCTACAATTGACTACATAATTGGAAGTAAATCACTCCTCAACAAATGCAAAAGAACAGAAATCATAACAACCAGACTCTCAGACCACAGAGCAATCAAATTAGAACTCAGGATTAAGACTCACTCAAAATCACACAACTACATGGAAATGGAACAACTTGCTTCTGAATGACAACTGGATAAACAATGAAATGAAGGCAGAAATAAAGATGTTCTTCAAAGCCAATAAGAATGAATACACAACATACCAGTATCTCTGGGACACATTTAAAGCAGTGTCTAGAGGGAAAATTATATAGAAATAAATGTCCACATGAGAAGCGAGGAAAGATCTAAAATCAACACCCTATTGTCGCAATTAAAAGAACTAGAGGAGAAAGATCAAACAAATTCAAAAGCTAGCAGAAGACAAGAAATTACTAAGCTTAGAGCAGAACTGGCAGGAGATAGAGACACAAAAAAACCCTTCAAAAAATCAATAAACCCAGGAGCTGGTTTTTTGAAAAGATCAACAAAATAGTTTGCTAGCCAGATTAATCAAAAAGAAAAGAGAGAAGAATCGAATAGATGCAACAGAAAATGATAAAGGGGATATCACCACTGATTTCACAGAAATACAAACTACCAACAGATTACTACAAACAACTCTATGCATATAAACCAGTATATCTGGAAGAAATGGATAAATTACTGAACACTTACATCCTCCCAAGACTAAACCAGGAAGAAGTTGAATCCCTGAATAGACCAGTAACAAGGTCTGAAGTTGAGGCGGCAATTAATAGCCTACCAACCAAAAAGAGTCCAGGTCCAGATGGGTTTACAGCCAAATTCTATTAGATGTACAAAGAGGAGCTGGTACCATTCCTTCTGAAACTATTTCAAACAATACAGAAAGAGGGAATCCTCCCTAATTCATTTTATGAGAACAACATCATCCTGATACCAAAACCTGTCAGAGACACAACGAAAAAGGAAAACTTCAGGCCAATATCCATGATGAACATTGATGCAAAATTCTTCAATAAAATACTGGCAAACCAAATCCAACAGCAAATCAAAATGCTTATGCATCACAAGTAGGCTTCATCCCAGGGGTGTCAGGCTGGTTCAACATACGCAAATCTATAAACACAATCCTTCATATAAACAGAACCAAAGACAAAAACCATATGATCATCTCAACAGATGAAGAGAAGGCCTTCAAAAAAATTCAACAGCCCCTTATGCTAAAAACTTTCAATAAACTAGGTATCAATGGAATTTATCTCAAAATAATAAAAGCTATTTATGACAAACTCTCAATAAACTAGGTATCGATGGAATGTATCTCAAAATAATAAAAGCTATTTATGACAAACCCACAGCCAATATCGTACTGAATGGGCAAAAACTGTAAGCATTTCCTTTGATAACTGGCACTAGACAAGGATGCCGTCTCTCCCCATTCCTATTCAGTATAGTATTGAAAGTTCTAGCCAGAGCAAGCAGGCAAGAAAAAGAAACTAAGGGTATTCAATTAGGAAAAGAGGAAGTCAAATTGTCTCTATTTGTAGACAACATGATTGTATATTTAGAACACCCCATCCTTTCAGACCAAAATCTTCTTAGGCTGATAAGCAACATCAGCAAAGTCTCAAGATACAAAATCAATATGCAAAAATCACAAGCAGTCCTATACACTAGTAACAGACAGAGAGCCAAATCATGAGCAAACTCCCATTCACAATTGCTACAAAGAGAATAAAATACCTAGGAATACAACTAACAAAAGATGTGAAGGACTTCTTCAAGGAGAACTACAAACTGCTGCTCAAGGAAATAAGAGAGGACACAAACAGATGGAAAAACATTCCATGCTCATGGTTAGGAAGAATCAAAATCATGAAAATGGCCATACTGCCCAAAGTAATTTATAGATTCAATGCTATCCTGTCAAGCTACCATTGACCTTCTTCATAGAACTGGAAAAAAGTGACTTTAAACTTAATATGGAACCAAGACAATTCTAAGCAAAAAGAACAAAGCTGGAGGCATCATGCTACCTGACTTCAAACTATACTACAAGACTACAGTAATCAAAACAGTGTGGTACTGGTACAAAAATGGAGACATAGACCAATGGAACAGAACAGAGGCCTCAGAAGTAATGCCACCCATCTAAAACCATCTGATCTATGAAAAACTTGACAAAAACAAGCAATGGGGAAAGGATTCCCTGTTTAATAAATGGTGTTGGGAAAGCTGGCTAGCCATGTGCAGAAAGCTAAAACTGGACCCCTTCCTTACATCTTACACTAAAATTTACTCCAGATGGATTAAAGATTTAAGCATAAGACCTAACACCATAAAAACCCTAGAGGTAAACCTAAGCAATACCATTCAGGACATAGGCATAGGCAAGGATTTCATGACTAAAACACCAAAAGCAATGGCAACAAAAGCCAAAATAGGCAAATGGGATCTAACTAAACTTAAGAGTTTCTGCAGAGCAAAAGAAACAATCATTAGAGTGAACCAGCAACCAATGGAATAGGAAACAATTTTTTCAATCTACCCATCTGACAAAGGGCTAATATCCAGAATTTACAAAGAACTAAAACTAATATACAAGAAAAACCCAAACAACTCCATCAAAAAGTGGGTAAAGGATATAAACAGACACTTTTCAAAAGAAGACATTTATGAGGCCAACAAACATATGAAAAAAATGCTCATCATCCCTGGTCATTAAAGAAACGCAAATCAAAACCACCTTGAGATACCATCTCACACCAGTTAGAATGGCGATCACTAAAAAATTTGGAGACAACACATGCTGGAGGGGCTGTAGGGAAATAGGAACACTTTTATATTGTTGGTGGGAGTGTACATTAGTTCAACCATTGTGGAAGACAGTGTGGTGATTCCTCAAGGATCTAGAAATAGAAATTCCGTTTGACCCAGCAATCTCATTACTGGGTATATATCCAAAGGATTATAAATCATTCTATCATAAAGACACATGCACACTTATGTTCACTGTGGCACTGTTTACAATAGCAAAGACCTGGAACCAACCCAAATGCCCATGAATGACAGACTGGACAACGAAAATGTGGCACATATACACCAAGGAATACTATGCAGCTATAAAAAACGATGAGTTCATTTGTAGGGACATGGATGAATCTGGAAACCATCATTCTCAGCAAACTGACAAAAGAACAGAGAAACAAACACAGCATGTTCTCACTTATAGGCAGGTGTTTAACAATGAGAACACATGGACACAGGAGGGGAGCATCATACACTGGGGTCTGTTGTGGGTTGGGGGGCTAGGGGAGGGACAGCAGGGTGTGGGGAGGTTGGGGAGGGATGACATGAGGAGAAATGCCGGATCTAGGTGATGGGGAGATTGAGGCAGCAGACCACCTTGCCATGTATGTACCTATGCAACAATCTTCCATGATCTGCACATGTACCCCAGAACCTAAAAAAAACACACACACACACACACACACAGTAAAAGCTATTAATTAAAAAAAAGAGAGAGAAACAAAGACTTCCATTTCTCCATCTGTGCAATAAAGAGATAGGAATAGATTTCTAAGGTTACTTCTAGATTTCAATTTTTATGATTATATGAGCTTTAAAGAACTTTACTGAGGAATGGCTGAGATGTAAAAACAACATGTACTTAATTTATACAATTTAAAGAATTTTGACTTATGCATATACCCTGAAACTATCACTGCAATCATGATACTAAACATATCCCTCACCTCCAAAAATTTTCTCATATGCCTGATGCACCTCGGTTTTTATTTTACTTTTTGTAGAAAGAACATGTACTAAAACCATCAATTGACCTAAAACGCTCAATAACTTTTTAAAATGCACAATACAGTATTGTTAACTACATGCACTATG
This sequence comes from Cheracebus regulus, assembly GCA_963574635.1. NCBI lineage: Eukaryota > Metazoa > Chordata > Mammalia > Primates > Pitheciidae > Cheracebus > Cheracebus regulus. The sequence goes on along the minus strand of CAUYQU010028875.1, from coordinate 76,183 downwards.
TTGTACAAAAAATCTACAGAACTTCTTCATATTCCATAATGAAAATTTAAACCCATTGAAAAACAGTTCCCTATTTCCCTATCTTTCCAGCTCCTGGCAACTACTTCTACTATCTGTTTCTATCAGTTTGACTATTTTAGATACTGCATATATGTGGAATCATATATGATTTGTCTTTTTGTTACTGGCTTATTTCACGTAGCATAATGCCCTCAAGGTTAATCCATGTTGTCACATATGGCAAGTTTTTCTTCTTTCTAAAGATTAAATCATATTCCATTGTAAATATACACTACATGTTTTATATACATTCATCTGTCGATTGACATTTAAGTTGTTTTTGTATCTTGGCTTTCGTGAGTGATGCTATAATGAAGATGAGAGTGCAAATACTTCACGATCCTAATTTCATTTTGTTGGATATATGCCTAGAAGTTGAATTGCAGGATTATAAATCACATTTGAAATAATTTTGAGAAAAATCCATACTATTTTCCATATTGGTTGCATCATTTTACATTCCTACCAACAATGTACATGGGTTTCAGTTGCTTTACATCCTTGCTAACAGTGCTTTTTGTTATTTTCATAGTAGTCATACTAAATTGTATAGGATGGTATTTCATTGATATTGATTTGGACTTCACTGATAATGAGTGATGCTCACCACCTTTTGATATACCTGTTGGCCATTTGTGTCTTCTTTGAAGAAATGTCTATTCAGGTCTTTTGCCCATTTTTTAACTGGGTTGGCTGTTTGGTTTTTGTTTTTGCAGTTAAATTTATCTTATACCTTATAGTTGTACCTTATATATTTTAGATAGTAATCCCTTATCAGATATTGGTTTGCAAATATTTTATCCTGTTCTAAAGGCTGCTTTTTCATTCTGTTTACTGTTTGCTGTGCAGAAAGTATTTATTTTGATACAGTCCCATGTATCTATTTTTTCTTTGCTTGCCTGTGCTTTGGGTATCATATCCAAGAAATCTGGTTTAATGCTACTGGCATAGCTCTGTGAAATTTAGAGAAGCCACATAATGCTAAAATTTCTCCCCCAGGAGAGAAAGAGAGAAAAAAGAGTAAAGCATGCACCCACGATTTTGGCCTTTCAGTGCACTGTTCTAAGGAAAAGGGATGGATGGCTTACTGCAGCAAGCACAGCTCTGTGAGATTGGGAAAAGGTGCATAACACTGAGACATCTCCCCCATGATGAAGGGAGAAGACTGGAAAGTGCACATTCATTAAAAATGTTTGAGGGGCTTCCAAAATATGTAGTCAGGCTGATTGGTCAAGGTCTTTCCCTGTCAAAAGCAGTCTGTAAAATTGGGAGAGGTGGCTATTTATTCAAATGCATGAACACCAACACTAAACTACAAGAAACATAAAGAATCAAGAAAATATAACATAATCAAAGCAAAAAATAAATCTATAAAATGTGACCATAAAGAAATAGGCATCTGTGACTTCCTTGATATGGAATTGAAAATAATAGCCTTAAAGAAGCTCAGTGAGTAATATGGTTTGACTCTGTATCACCACCCAAATCACATCTTGAATTATATTCCCATAATTCCCACATGTTGTGGGAAGGACCCAGTGGAAGACAATTGAATCACAGGGCTATTTCCTATGTGTTGTTCTCATGGTAGTGAGTAAATCTCATAAATTCTGTTGATTTGGTAAGGGGAAACTCATTTCGCTTGGCTTTCATTCTCTCTTTTTGCCTGCTGCCATCCATGTAAGATGTGACTTGCTCCTTTTTGCCTTCCACCATGATTATGAAGCTTCCCCAGCTATGTGAAACTGTAAACCTAATTAAATATCTTTAAACATTCAATCTCAGGTATGTCTTTATCAGCAACATGAAAATGGACAAATACAGTAAATTGGTACCAGTAGAGAGGGATGTTGCTGCAAAGATACCTGAAAATGTGGAAGCAACTTTGGATCTGGGTAACAGGCAAAGGTTGCAACAGTTTGGAGGGCTCAGAAGATGACAGGAAAATGTGGGAAAGTTTGGAACCTTCTAGAGATTTTTTGAATGGCTTTGCCCAAAATGCTGATAGTGATATGGACAATGAAATTCAGGTTTAGGTGATCTCAGATAGAGATGAGGAACTTGTTGGGAACTAGAGCAAAGGTGACTATTTTTATGTTTTAGCAAAAAGACTGGTGGTATGTTGCCCCTGCCCTAGAGATTTGTAGCACTTTGAACTTGAGAGATGATTTAGGGTAGCTGGTAAAAGAAATTTTTAAGCAGCAAAGCAGTCAAGAAACCATAAAAACAACCAGCAGTCAAGGGGTGATTTGGGTGCTGTTAAAGGCATTCCATTTTATAGGTGAAGCAGAGCATAAAAGTTTGGAAAATTTGTAGCCTGACAATGTGATAGAAAAGAAAAATCCATCTTCTGAGGAGAAATTCAAGCTAGCTGCAGAAATTTGCATAAGTAATGAGGAGCTCAATGTAAATCCCCAAGAAAATGGGGAAAATGTCTCCAGAGCATGTTAGAGGTCTTCACAGCAGCCCCTCCCATCACAGGCCCAGAGGGCTAGGAGGGAAAAATGATTTCTTAGGCCAGGCCCAGGGTCCCCCTGGTGTGTGCAGTCTAGGGAGTTGGTGCCCTGCACCCCAGCTACTGTAGCCATGACTAAAAGGGGCCAAGATACAGCTTGAGCTGTTGCTTCAGAAGGTGGAAACCCCAAGCCTTGGCAGTTTCCACATGGTGTTTAGCCTGTGGGTGCACAGAAGTCAAGAATTGAGGTTTAGGAACTTTGCCTAGATTTCAGATGTATGGGAATGTCTGGATGCCTAAGCAAAAGTTTGTTGCAGGGGCGGAGCCCTCATGGAGAACCTCTGCTAGGGCAGTGAAGAAGGGGAACATGGGCTTGGAGCCTCCACAGAATCCCTACTATGGAACTGTCTAGTGGAGCTGTGAGAAGAAAGCCACTGTCCTCCAGACCCTGGAATGGTAGATCCACCGACAGCTTATACCATGCACCTGGAAAAACCACAGACACTCAATACCAGCCCATGAAAACAGCCAGGAGAGGTGCTTTACCCTGCAAAGCCACAGGGGTGAAGCTGCCAAAGACCATGGGAAGCAACTTCTTGCATCAGTATGACCTGGATGTAGACAAGAAGTCAAAGGAGATAATTTTGGAGCTTTAAGATTTGACTGCCCTGATGGATTTCAGACTTATCTGGGGCCCGTAGCTCTCTGTTTTGGCCAGTGTCTCCTATTTGGAATAATTGTATTTATCCAATGCCTGTATCCCCATTGTATCTAGGAAGTAAATAACTTGCTTTTGATTTCTCAGGCTCATAGGTGAAAGGGACTTGTCTTGTCTCAGATGAAACTTTGGACTGTGGACTTTTAATTCTGAAATGAGTTGAGACATTGGGAGACTGTCAGGAAGGCATGATTGGTTTTGAAATGTGAAGATATGAGATTTGAGAGGGGCCATGGGCAGAATGATATGGTTTGGCTCTGTGTCCCCACTCAAATCTCATCTTGAATTGTATCTCCTGGAATATCCACATATTGTTGGAGGGACCTGGTGGGAGATAATTAAATCATGGGGGTAGTTTCCCCATACTGTTCTTCTGGTAGTAAATAATTCTCACAAGATCTGTTGGTTTGATAAGGGGAAACTGGTTTTCCTAAGGGGAAACTAGTTTTCCTTGTTTTTCATTCTCTCTCCTTGCCTGCTGCCATCCATGTAAGATGTGACTTGTTCCTCCTTACCTTCTTCCATGATTGTGAGGCTTCCCCAGCTACATGAAACTGTAAATTGCCCAGTCTCAGGTATGTCTTTATCAGCAGCATGAAATGGACTAACACAGTGAGTTTCAAGGGAACAAAAGTAGACAACTAAGTTAAATCAGTAAAATGATTCATGAACAAAATAAGAATATTAACAAAGATATAAGAAACCATAAAAATAACCAAATAGAAAAATTGAAGCTGAAGAATACAATAGTTGAATGAAAAAAAAATTCACTTAGAAGGATTCAACAACAGACACATCAAGAAGAAGAAACACTAAATCTGAAGGCAGGTCATTTAAAATTAGTCAGAGGATGAAAAAGAAAAAAAGAATGAAAAAGTGTGAATAAAGCATGAGGGACTAGGGGACACCTTCAAGTGAACCAATATGGAATTTCTAGCAGAAGATAAATAAAGGGGACGAAAGCTTATTTAAAAAAACAATGACTGAAAACTTTCCAAATCTGGGGGGAGGGAGGGGTGAGAATGGAGATCCAGATTCATGAAGCCCTAAGAATACCAAAGAGAATGAATACAAAGTAGTCAACCTTAAAACACATTATAATCAAATTGACAAGAGTTGAAGACAAAGAGAATCTTGAAAAGAAGCAGGAAAAAAGTGACTCATCACGAAAATGGAGCCTCCTTAGACTGTTGGCCAGCTGAGCCTTTGCTGGCAAGAAGGATGTGGAATAATATATTCAAAGTGCTGAAAGAACAATCTGCCAACCATAACATTATACATAGTAAAACTGTCCTTCAGAAATGAGGGAGAGATAGAGACTCCCTAAGAAAACAAAAGCTTAGAGAATTCATCACTACCAGGCCTTCCTTAGAGAAAATGCTAAAGGGACCTCTTCAAGTTGAAATGAAAAGATGCTGAACAGTAACATGAAAGCATATGAAATACAAAACTCACTGATAAAGGTAAATACATAGATAAACACAGACTATAATACTGTATTGATGGTGTGTAAATTACTGTATTTTAGTGTAATTTAGTATTTATACTAAATTACTAAAGTATTAATTACTAAAGTATTAATAACTTTATGAAAATCTATTAATTGATATGCTGTATAAATGATGAAAACTGTGACCTCAATAATATGAAGTGAGTGATGGAGAGAGGTAAAACTGTGGAGTTTTTATATGTGGGTTGAAGTTAAGTTGCTATCAGCTTAAAATAGACTACTACAAGATGTTTTCTGTAAGCCTCCCAGTAATCACAAAGAAAATACTTTAGCAGATACACAAAAGAAAAATAGAAAGGAATCAAAACATATCATGACAAAAAATCAGTGAAACACACACACACACAAAGACAGCAAGAGAGGAAAAGAGGAAGAAAATAACTACAAGATGTATGGAAAAAAATTAATAAAATGGCAACAGTAAGTCATTTTCTATCAATAATTATTTTAAACATATATGGATTAACTGCCTCAATCAAAATACATAGAGTGGCTGAGTAGTTCAAAAAACAAGAGCCAACTATGTGCTTTCTTCAAGAAACTCACTTTAGATTTGTGAATTTTGTTTGATTTAATCTAGAAGTATGCTAGTCCTCTGGCATGAATTGCTTAAACATATAAGCTCATTCTTTGAGTCTAGTGCTGGAGCTGTTATTAACCCACTCATTTTGCTTTGTGCCACTATTAGTCCATTCTCACTCTATCAATAAAAACATACCCAAGACTGAGTAATTTATAAAGGAAAGAGATTTAATTGATTCACTGTTCCACATGGTTCAGGAGGCCTCACAATCACAGTGGAAGGTGAATGAGAAGAAAAAGGCACAATCTTATATGGTGACAGGCAAGAGAACATGTGCAGGGGAACTCCCCTTTATAAAACCATCAGATCTTGTGAGACATATTCACTATCATGGGAACAGCATGGGAAAAAACCTGACCCCATGAATCAATTACCTCCCACCAGGTGCCTCCCATGACATGTGGGAATTATGGGAGCTACAATTCAAGAGGAGATTTGGGTGGGGACACAACAAAACCATATCAGTGCCTTTTTTGATCAAGAAAAGATTAATGCTTTTCCTTACCATCCTACAGGAGTAGATACACATTTCTTTATATTTAAATAGCCTTTTACAGGTAGAGTAGTCTTCATATCTGAATCTATTATGCATTTCACCCTGTGAGGTAGGCAGTGCAATAATGTATTTATTTTATTGATGAGGAAACTGAGGCATAATAAGATGAAGTGACTTTCCCAACGTCACATAGATAAAAGTTGAAGCTAAAAGTAAGATTCAGTTGTTCTGATTCCTAGTCTAGGACTGTTATACTATACTAAGCTATATAAAGGGATTATGGCCTTTGAATGAATTTAGATTGCCTATGAATAACATAGGTGAGAAAGTGCTATGGTAGATGACTATATTAGAAGCATTGAGTTCTCAAAAATTATATATCCTACATTTCTTTCCAAAATCTAGAATATAAACTAAAGAAGCAGATATGTGTGTGTTGTAGAATGGTGTCTTTGGGCTAGTTTCAATAACTTCCCTTTTATTTCAATTCTCCCTAATGCAGTCATGTGGTTCAAAATTGGGTTTTAAAAATAAGCTTATTTGTTGAAATGATTAATAAAAATTAAAAAGATAGAAATGGGACCAGTCACCCAGTATTTCTACCTCTCTTTCCTTTGGCTGTAGTGTGGAATACATTTATTATTGGGTATGGATATTGCTTATGATAGACAATGTTAATACCTCCTGCAAGATCACTGGATTCTGCTACATAAGTACACTGATATCACCCCCAACCTTTATTTTTTCCCATCCCAGGGAGAGTTGAAGGATAGTAGGAGTGGATCCCAGGGCATCATCCTGAGAAGCATGGATGTTTAAAATGTCTTTCATAATTCCCACCTATTAGAGTAGAACCAGCTTCCCACTGGTCCACTGGTCCTTCTCCAAGGCTGAAACACTAAAAGTCCTTCTCTAAGCCCAGAACACTGAAAAGTCAGGAGAGACTTCATTTATTGCTTTTCAAAATGAAGACAAAGGAGGGAGAGATCTACAAATATTGGCTCAGGTACCTCATGTTCTTCAAGGGAAAATTTTTAAAACTTAAACACTCCTCTGACTTGGTCATGTTGACTGGAACAAATTTACTTTTGATTCTTTATGTGTTTTGAAAGGAAAATTTTAAAAGAACAAACTAGTTAATGTCTGAATATTAGTATGGTCTTGGAATTTATTTGTTTTAAAAAGGGAAATATCACATACATAGTCTAAAGTCCATTTCACCTTCCTTTAACCTCAAGTCTAAGATCAAACAATCACAAATAAAATTTTCAAAAGTATACTCTACTGTCCATCAGTCCATCTATCACATTGAGGCAGAGGCATAGCAATCATGCTTTGGAGCCCAGGGCTTTTATCTTGAAACCTCACAAATCTGGCTAAGAAAAAGGCCACCACAACAAACTAATTTTCTTGGAACACTGATTTTATGTGTTTACCATTAAATTTTACATTATTTTTCTTTGTGTGGTTGGAGTAGAATTAAGTCAGTAAATACAGTTTTTAAAAATTTTTAATTAGTTTCTTCCATAAATATTTTTCTTAAACTTCTGACACTTGCTACCACATGTCTTCTAGTGAGTAATCATAAATAACACAAAAGAATTAGCAAATGGAAATCAGGTACTAACAGAGAAAAGCTAGTGAAAATCTTATTCATTCCCTATCAAATGAGGTAGCTTTATAGTATTTGGAAAACTTTTTCAAGTTCATTGTATTCAGGCAAGTTTTTCCTCAATATATGCATTTGTGATCATTCTCAGCTTGTAATTGAGGACCTTTTCACCAAAGTCAGTGTGTATCTTCTGCTGGGGATCTACCTTGAAAGTAAATAGTAGTTTTGTTGTCTTAAATAGCCGTTCAAATCTGAAAAATCAATATGAAGAGTAGAAAGGTAAAAATAGGATTAGCTATATATACCCAGAATTTGAATTCCAATTAACTAAGCCCACACAAATTGTCAGGTACCTTGCTAGTTGATGGGATTGAAAACCTAGATAGGAAAGTATCTGCATGCTCAAGACCCTCAGCATCTCATGGGAGATACAGTAAAAGAAGCAAATAATTCTAATACAATGTGGTGTGATGCCGGCTGTCATACAGATACATTCAAAGTACTACAGGTACTTTGAGGAGTTGCAAATTTCCTCAGGTGGTGCTAAGGAGAGGCTTTCCTGAGGTAGGGATATTTACTTTGAGTCTTAAAATATGATTAGAAATTCCTCAGACAAAGAAAGATGAGTAAGGACAATATGAAAGGAATAAAAACTGATATGAAATTAAGATGACTGGTATAACAAAATATATGGGGCGAAGTAAAAAAATCCAAAAAAGCCCATTGGATTTTTTTATTGATTTACAGCTTAATCATATGAGCACAATGAATATTTAGAGACTATATGATATAAAAAGAACAATCAGAATAAGCTATTATGTCTTCCTGAATTTCATTTAAAACTTAATTAGATCTGGCGGGAAGCTGGCAGAATCCTATCTGGATGGAAGAAGATAGATCTGCCACTGTAAAAAAAAAATATATCAAAAAGTTAGCTTATTTCTCCACAAGCCCAGAACTTATCTTTAAACTCCACTGTGCAATGTTGGAAGAGTAGATTCTTGCCTTAAAAGAGACATTTCAGTTTATAACCATTTTCCAAATATGTTTTCATTCTATTCTTACAATTATTCTTTGAGATATTGACAAATAGGACATTTATTACCATCCCTTTCACCCATATATGAACTAAGGTCAGAGAAGTCAAGTAACTTTTCAAAGTCACAAAGCATGTCAGTTTGCATTGCCAAGACCAAAATTCATATTGTCTGATACTAAATATTTGATTCCCTACTACGTACTTTATTTACCAAAATCTACAACACATTTATAATCTTTACTTAAATTGAATTAATTAATTTCTTCAAAATAAATCTACTTATATCAACCTTGAGACATGTAGGCATGAGGTAACTTTTTTCCAAAAATCCTTGCAGTAGAAAATCCTAAATTCTTTACTTTGCTCCTTGCCCTGTGACATTGACTTGTGTGAACATACACCAACAAGCCTGTTACCTTTAGCTTCTTATTGGCTTTGGCCAGTTGGGGGAGACACTTTTAGGTGAGAGAAAAGGCAGAAGATGAGGTTGGTTATGTATTATATTCCCTTGACTCCTTCCCTGCTGTTCTACAGTAGGATGGCTACGTCCTCCTACTGAAGGCCACAGCTCCAGTCATGTGGCCCTTCACATATAACTATCCTTTCTGGGTTCTGATAATCATTTCCTCCTTTGTTTCTTCAAGCCTAGGGGTGCTAACAGTACCTTACTGTTGTTAGTCCTGGGGTACTTCACCATAACTTACTGCTATTCCTAAATCCTAGCCACACTTTTGTAAATAGTTCATGTGATAAATTCTCCTCAAATTATTTATCATGACTGTGTCACGTTTCCTGCTTTGACTTGACTAATAAAGTCCCTATTCTTCCTTTTTGTTTCCTTTCACCCATTTCTGATAGTCTCCCCACGCAAACTCCTTGTTTTCTAATGACCATCATAGATTCACTGGGGCATTCTCATTCTCATTGTTCTCCAAATCCTCATATTCCAATACTAGCTCTTGGTCATGAAATCATTCATGAGTGCCTCTGTCAGATGTGTTTAGTGGTTAAGGATGTAACCCTGTAGACACTAAAGATCTATGGAGTCATTGATGCTTAAAATGTAATTGTATTGATTTAACAGCAAGATTCGTCACACATTTTACAAATACAGAAGATACACACACACACACACACACACACACACACACAGCCACACACACACACAGCCACACACACACACACAGCCTAACATTATCAGATGGATCTGGGCTTGTTGAAAAGTTTGAGGTCTATGCAGTTGGTAGTGCCCTAGTAAGTCGAAGCTATACCCTTAAATTATAATGCCCACAACTCTTAGGAACTATTTTTGTCATTTTAGTATAGTGCCTTTCTTAATACTGTCTATTTTGCTGAAAGCAAAAGAAGTCAAAAAACCAACAAATAATTCTCTTTTAAAAACTTTTAAGTTCAGGGATACATGTGTAGGTTTGTTACACAGGTAAACTTGTGTTTGTTGTATAGGTTATTTCATCACCAAATATTAAGCCTAGTACCCATTAATTTTTTTTTTAGTCCTCTTACTCCTCCCATCATCCACCCTCTGATTGACCCCAGTGTGTGTTGTTTCCCTTTATGTGTTCGTGTGTTCTCATCATTTAGCTCCCACCTGTAAGCAATAACATGTAGTATTTGGTTGTGTGTTTCTGTGTTAGTTGGCTAAGAATAATGACCTCCAGCTCCACCCATGTCCCTGCAAAGGACATGATCTTGTTCTTTTTTATGGCTGCATGGTGGTGTATATGTACCCCTTTTTTTTATCCAGTCTATCACTGATGGGCATTTGGGTTGATTCCAAGTTTTTGCTGTTGTGAATAGTGTTGCAGTGAACATACATGTGCATGTGTCTTCATAATAGAATGATTTCTATTCCTTTACTAGTAATGGGATTGTTGGGTTGAATGGTATTTCTGTCTTTAGGTCTTTGAGGAATCTTCACACTGTCTTCCACTATGGTTGAACTAATTTGCTTTCTCACCAACAGTGTATAAGCATTCCTTTTTCTCCATAACCTTGACAGAGTGTTATTTTTTTGACTTTTTCATAATAGTTATTCTGATGGATGTGAGATGGTATCTCATTGTGGTTTTGACATGCATTTCTCTAATGATCAGTGATATTGAGCTTTTTTCATATGCCTGTTGAGCACATATATGTCTTCTTTTGCAAAGTGTCTGTTCATATGCTTTATACTCACATTTTTATAGGATTGTTTTTTTGATGTTGTTGTTGTTTTTTCCCTGTAAATTTGTTTATGTTCCTTATAGATGCTGTATATTAGACCTTTGTTGGATGCATAGTTTGCAGAACTTTTCTCCCATTCTGTAGGTTGTCTGTTTACCCTGTTAATAGTTTCTATTGCTGTGCAGAAGCTCTTTAGTTTAACTATATCCCATTTGTCAATTTTCACTTTTGTTGCAATTGCTTTTGGTATCTTTGTCATGAAATCTTTGCCCGTGCCTATGTCCTGAAGTAATGCCTTGGCTGTCTTCTAGCATTTCATTTTACATATTAATATTGTCATGGAGTCTCAACATAAATTGACTTCTCAGTGGCTATGTTTTTCCTACAGTTAAAATGGGGAAACCTTTGAGAATGAGTTACTATGTTGCAGGTTAGCTCCTGCAGCACAGGTGATAAAAATGTATAAAAATCAGGGATGAGAGGGACAAGATGTTTGACTAGATGCAGTCACAAAGCACTGCTGTCATCAAGGGAGTCCAAATTATCAAGCAAATCACCATAATTTGGATAGATTATTGGAGAAAAAATGCTCAGAGTGGAGGTAGAGGCAACACTGAAGCTGAGACTGAAGTGGGACAAAGCTGAGAACCCTGCACAGGGTGGCCAAATTCCAGGGCATATTCCTGGCCTCAGAAGACTCCTGGGAAAGGAGGGAGCTGATGAATACCTCACTCTCACTGTGGGCCTTTGAGATTCTGGCTACAAGGGACCCCACATCCCCCATGGACACATTAGCTATCAGGAAAATCTGCCAGAGGAGCAGGCAGAAACAGGTCTTCAGACAGCATGGAGCCCAGGAGCTTTTGTGTTCTGAGCAGCTCCAGTGGAGAACAGCCATAGAGGGGCTCCACATGCCCCTCTAGGTGGTACAGGCCCCAGCAAACTTCTGAGCCAGGAGAGAGTAGGGCCAGCCTTCCTGTGGGAGCTGAATGCATCTGTTTCATATATCCTTCTGCCCTCTGGCCCTTCCCATGGTCTATGCTCAGCTACCTTGCATAGCACAACCCCTGTAGCCTAGCCTGAGTGCATTGCTTCACCTGAATACTTTCCTGTTGCTCAGGAGCACATTGGACCCTATAGTGCAGCCAGAACTCAAGTGGAATAGAAAATCCCACCATCAGAGTAGTGAGAGGGGTGAGACTTGTGGGCTCCTGTGCTGGGGTAGGAATACTGCATGCCTCCTCCTTCAAGATCAGTCCAGAAAAAGTGTGACATATCTCCCTGCTGCAGGCTGTGCACTTAACAAAAGAAATGCAGGCACAGGACTAGCAATTGGAGGTGGCTCCCCCAAGGCCCAGGAGTGGACCTGGTGTGGGGGTCATCTCTCTTTCTGCCTCCCTGTAGAGCACACCTGTGAACATAAGAAAGTACAGAAGAGCCGTGCGAGTGGGTATTAACCTAACTACCTGCCATCATTCTCAAGTGCCATCTTCTGGATTGCAGTCCATACCACTAAACCAGAAATTTATCTGGCCAATACACACACACACACACACACACACACACACACACACACGTGAACCAAGTGTAAGAGTTCAGCTGCACACAAAGATCCTATACAGACCCCTGGCCCTCTGAAAACATTGGGAAACAAAGCCATCTGCCTATACTCAACTTTCATCATAGTTAAAGGAATACCAACCCTCCCAAATTAGAAAGAATCAGCATAAGAACTTTGGTGATCCAGAAAGCCACAGTGTCCTCTTATCTCCAAAGGAACCGAGGTCCTCTTCAGCAATGATTCTTAACTAGTCCGAAGTGACAGAACTATCAGACATAGAGTTCAGAATCTGGATGGCAGGAAAACTCAATGAGATTCAGGTGATAGTTGAAACCCAATCCAAGGAAACTAAAGAATCCAGTAAAATAAGCCAAGAGTGGGAAGACAAAATATTCATTTTGAGAAAGAACCAAACTGAACTTCTACAGCTGAAAAAAACTCAATACAATAATTTTATAATACAATCAAAACTATTAACAGTAGAAGAGACCAAGCCTAGGAAGGAGTCTCAGAGCTCAGAGACTGGTTCTTTGAGTCAACTCAGTCAGACTAAATTTAAGAAAAATGAATTCAGAGAAATAAATAAAACCTCTCAGACATATGGGAATATGTAAAAAGATCAAATCTATGATGCATTGGCATTCCTGAGAGAGAAGAAAAGAGAAAAAGCAACTTCGAAATATATATGAGGGTATAGTCTATGAAAATTTCCTAATCTTACTATAGAGATTGATGTGCAAATCCAAGAAATACAGAAAACACTAGCTAGATATTATATAAGATGACCATCCCCAAGGCACATAGTCATAAGATTTACTAAGGTCAAAGCAAAAGAAAAAAATCTTAAAGGCAGCCAGAGAGTAGGAGTAGGTCACATAAAGAAGAAACCCCATCAGGCTAGCAGCAGACCTCTCAGGAGAAAGCCAGAAGAGATTGGGGGCCTATTTTCAACATCCATAAGGATAAGAAATTCCAACCAAGAATTTCATATCCTGCCAAACTAAGTTTCATAAGTGAAGAAGAAATAAAATACTCAGACAAGCAAATGCTGAGGGAATATGTTTCAACTTAGGCTAGCTTTAAGACTTCCTTAAGAGAGTGCTGAGATATGGAATTGAAAGAATAACACCTTCTATTACAAAAGCATACTTAAGAACATAGCCCACGGGCATTATAAAAAAAACAATACAATCAAGTCTACATAATAAACTAACAACACAATGACAGTATCAAAATCACACATATAAATACTAACATTGAATATATATGAACTAAGTGCCCCACTTAAAAGACACAAAATGACAGACTGGAAAAAATGACAAGACCCAACCATCTATTGTCTTTAAGATGCCCACTTTACATGTAATGGCAGCCACAAAATCAAAGTAAAATGATGGAGAAAGACCTACCATGCATACAGAAAACAAAAAGAAGCAGGAGTCACTGTTCTTATATCTTATAAAACAGAGTTTAAACCAACAAAAATTAAGAAGACATTGAAGTATATTACCTAATGATAAACGGTACAGTCCAATAAGAAGCCTTAACTAATATATATGTACTTGATACTGATCCACCCAAATTCATAAAACAAGCTGTTCTTGACCTACACAAAAACCTAGACAACCACATAATAATAGTGGGAGACTTCAACACCTTACTAACAGCATTAGACAGATCTTCAAGGTAGAAAACTGACAAAGAAATTCCACTTAAACTTGGCACTTGACCAATTGGACCTAATAGGCATTTACAGAACACTCCTCCCAACAACCACAGAATATACATTCTTCTCCTCCACACATGGAACATATTCTAAGATAGGTCACATGCTTGCTCATAAAGCAAGTCTCAACAAATTCAAAAAAAAAATTGAAATTGTACTGTCAGTCCACAGTGCAACAAAATAGAAATCAATGTCAAGAAGATCCCTCAAGATTAAACAATCACATGTAAATTAAACAACTTGCTCTTGAATAACTTCTGAGTGAGCATTGAAATTAAGGAATAAATTTAAAAATTGAAATTAATATAGGGATACAATTTATCAAAATATTTGGAATGCAACTAAAGTAGCGTTAAGAGGAAAGTATACACCCCTAAACACCTTCATCAAGAAATTAGAATGATCTCAAACTAACCAACTAACTTTGTACTTAAAGGAACTAGGAAAAAGAGAACAAACCAGCCTGAAAGCTACCAGAAGAGAAATAATCGGAAAACTTAATGAAACTGAGATGCAAAAATCCATTTAAAAGATCAATGAAACCAATAATTGGTTATTCAAAATAATAAATAACATTGATAGAATGCTAACTGTACTAACAAAGAAAAAAAAGAGAAATTCAAAGTAAGTAAAGTCATAAATAACAAAGATAACATTACAACTGATACAAAGAAATTCAAAAGATCCTCAGAAACTACTATGAACAACTCTATGCACACAAATTAGAAAATCTAGAGGAAATGAATACATTCCTGGAAGCACACAACCTTGAAACAGTGCATCGTAAGGAAGAGATTGAAACCCTGAATAGGCAAATATCAGTTTCTGAAATTGAATCAGTAATAAATTTTTTAAAAACCCTACCAACCAAAAAAAGTCTTGGACCAGATGGATTCACAGCAAAATTCTACCACACATACAAAGAACTCTTGAGAGGCTGAGGCGGGTGGATCACAAGGTCAAGAGATCGAGACCACGCTGGTCAACATGGTGAAACCCCGTCTCTACTAAAAATACAAAAATTAGCTGGGCATGGTGGTGAATGCCTGTAGTCCCAGCTACTCGGGAAGCTGAGGCAGGAGAATTGCTTGAACCCAGGAGGCGGAGGTTGCAGTGAGCTGAGATCATGCCATTGCACTCCAGCCTGGGTAGCAAAAGTGAAACTCCGTCTCAAAAAAATAAAAATAAAAATAAAAATAAATAAAAAGAACTAGTACCCATACTACTGAAACGATTACAAAAAAAAAAAAATGAGGAGGAAGGACTCCTTTCTAATTCACTCTAGTCCTCAACAAAACACTAGCAAACTGAACCCAGCAGCACATCAAAAAGTTAATTGGCCCCAATCAAGTAGGCTTCATTCCTGGGAAGCCAGGTTGTTTCAACATAGGCAAATCAATAAATGTGATTCACCACATAGATAGAATTAAAGCAAAAATAATATGATTATCTCGATAGATACAAAAAAGGCTTTCCATGAAATCCAACATCCCTTCATGATAAAACCCTCAACAGACAGGTCATTGAAGAAATATAGCAATACATCAAAATAATAAGAGTCATCTATGACAAACCCACAGCTAACATCACACTGAATGGGCAAAAGCTGGAAGTATTCCCCTTGAGAACTGGAACAAGACAAGGATGCCCATTCTCACCACACCTGTGTAACACAGCACTACAAGTCCTAGCCAGAGCAATCAAAAAAGAAAGAAGAAAGAAAAGGCATCCAAATAGGAAAAGAAAAAGTCAAACTATCTCTCTTCACTGATGATATGATTCTATTCTTAGAAAACCCGAAATACTATGCCAAAAGGCTACTAGAACTGATCAATAATTTTGTAAGCTTTTAGGATACAAAATCAATGTATAAAAATCAGTAGCATTTCTATACACCAATAACATCCAGGTGGAGAGTCAAATCAAGAATCCCATGTGCAGTAGCCACAAAGAAAATGAAATATCTAGGAATACAGCTAACCAATGATGTGAAAGAGCTGTACAAGTAGAACTATAAAACACTGCTTAAACAAATGAGAAACAACAAAATAAATAGAGAAACATCCCATGGTCGTGGATTAGAAGAAACATTATCATTATGCTGAGCATTCTGCTCAAATATATTTAGAGATTCAATGCTTTTCCTGTGAAACTGTCAACATCATTCTTCACAGAATTAGAAAAACCTATTTTAAAATTCATACTGGACCAAAAAAAGAGCCTAAATAGCTAAAGCAATCCTAAGCCGAAAGAACAAAGCCTAAGGCATCACACTAAATGACTTCAAATTATACTATAGGGCTACAAGGACTGAAACAGATTGGTACTGCTACAAAAACAGATACATAGACTAAAAGAACGAATAAAAATAGAAAACTCAGAAATAAAGCCATACACCTACAACCATCTGATCTTCAACAAGGCTGACAAAATCAAACAATGGGAAAGGGCTCTCTATTTGATAAACGATGCTAGGATAATTGGCCAGCCATATGCAGAAGAATATTAGCCACTTACCTTTCACCATATACACAAATTCACTCAAGGTGGATTAAATATTTAAACGTAGGCCCTCACACTGTAAAAATTCTAGGAGAAAATTTAAGAATATCTTCTCAACATACACCTTGGCAAAGAATTTATGACCAATTCCCCAAGAGCAACTGCAAGAGAAACAAAAATTAACATCTGGGACTTAATTAACCTAGAGAGCTTCTACACAGCAAAAGAAACCATTGACAAAGTAGACAGACAACCTACAGAAGGGAAGAAAATATTCACAAGCTATGCATGCAACAAGGGTCTAATATCTAGAACCTACAAGGAATTTAAATAAACCTACAAG
Organism: Cheracebus regulus; assembly: GCA_963574635.1. Taxonomy (NCBI): domain Eukaryota; kingdom Metazoa; phylum Chordata; class Mammalia; order Primates; family Pitheciidae; genus Cheracebus; species Cheracebus regulus. The sequence continues at coordinate 59,394 of CAUYQU010028875.1, read as the reverse complement.
GAATTTAAATAAATAATATCTAGAACCTACAAGGAAAAAACAATCCCATTAAAATGTGGGCAAAAGACATAAACATACATTCCTAAAAAGAAGACATACAAGGGGCCAGCAAACATATGGAAAAATGTTCATCATTACTAATCATCAGAAAAATGCAAATCAAACCACAATGAGATACCATCTCACACCAGTCAGAATGGCTATTATAAAAAAAGTAAAACAAAACAAAACAAAACAAAAAAAACAAAACAAAACAAAAAAAAACAAACACAGATTCTAGTGAGGCTATGGAGAAAAGGGAATGCTTATATACTGTTGGTGGAAATGTAAATTAGTTCAGCCTCTGGTGAAAGCAACTTGGAGATTTCTCAAAGAACTTAGAGCTATCATTCAACCTAGAAATCCCGTTACATACCCCCAAAATATAGATCATTATACCAAAAAGACATATAACCTCATATGTTCATCAATGCACTGTTCACAATACAAAGACATGGAATCAACATAGATGCTCATCAATGGTGGATTGGACACAGAAAATGTAGCACATATACATTATGGAGTACTACACAGCTATTAAAGAGAATGAAATAATATCCTTTGTTCCAATATGGATGGAGCTGAAGGCCATAATCCTAAGTGAATTAACACAGGAACAGAAAACCAAATACCACATGTTTTCTCTTAAACACTGAGCATACATCGACATAAACATGAGAACAATAGACACACTGCGGACTACCAGTGGGGAAAGAAGGAGGAGGGTGTGAGCCGAAAAACTACCCATTGGGTACTATGATCACTACCTGGGTCCAATATACCCATGAAGCAATCCTACACGTGTAACCTAGGTATCTAAAACAAAAGCTGACATTTTAAATAACAATCAGGGAACAACTCTCTGTATGTTAGAACAAAGCATATACCTGTACATGCGTATCAATTAGCACAAATGAGCATGACTACTTGAAGAGTATGATTTTGCAGAGCCATCTTAGCACTGTGCAGTATTTCTGAAGTTCTACCTCAAAATACTGTATTATAGAGAAAACATGAGCAAATATATCAAAAACATTCTTTTTTGGTGTTAGAAAACGGTATTAATCTCTTTTTGATGGATTTGCTGGTTGGTTCACTGAAACAAATTCTCAGCTAATTCAAATGACTCATGCACTTTTCTATTATCATCCACAAAACTGATGTATTTGTCCAAATTGCTAGTTGCTGTGGTTTTCTGTAGCAGAGGGTAAGTTCCGATGAACTCTAGTGGATGGATGAAAGTAATGTAGTTAACTTTCTAATGAACATCCACAAATGAGTGCCAAAAACAACACACATATATGAGATGTCAAAAAGATCCTAAACCATCATTACAATTTGACTTTTTAAAACTTACACAACAATACAAACAATTCAGTGGTAACTTCTAAAATTGTACTAGAACTAGGGCAACTTGCACACACAGAAACAAAGAAGAATTTGTTGCCAGGATGTTTCTGGTGTCTGTGAATTTTAAAATAAGTTCCAATTTTTCCTCCTGATCTAGAACATCTCATTATCATCATCAAAAGGAATATTTGCTTCTGATGTCTTATATATTTACTATCTTTAACAGATAGCCAGGGGATTACAGTCTTTGACATTTACATTTATCTAATTTATTGTCCACAGGCTTTGAATTGCTTATTTAATTTAAATCAATGGGCCATGTTCAAATCAAAGAAAGCTAAACCAATTAAGGCAGAATAGCCTAATCTGGCACTTTAAACTTTAAGATTTACTGCAGACATTCAAGATTTGAATTTGACTGCATTTATTGAATCAGCCAGGAAGCTATTTTATTCTGATGGTTGGGCTAGGTTAATCTATAATGGAATCCAGTCTAAGATTAGAGGTGGGAGTTCAATTCAGTTAGACATTAAGTACTGTGTGCCATCTAGATGCTAGATACTGAGGATAGGGAGATGACTAGGCCTCATACCATACTTTCATGGAGCCCACAGTCTACTGAGAAGTATGGAAAGGAAGAAATAATTGTCATAGGGATGCACCCTCCTTTCTTCTGTCAGTATGAAGCCCACTTTTCTAAAGAGGATTTAACTTCAAAGATATATTCAGTTCAAAAAGCTTTTACTGAAGACCTATGATCATGTGTTGGAAACTGGTACTAGTGCTAGGGACCGAGAATACCTAAATGAAGCCTTTGCATCTGTCATTGAGATGTAAGAGACAAAGAAAAGAAACAAATGTTTATACTAGAGTAGAAACAGATATATAAGCACAGTGAAGAGAAAAACAACTTGCTCTAGAGGAGTTAGAAATAAGGAGATATTGCCAACTGATGCATTCAAAAAACATTTAATAAGTGTCCCCTATGTATCAGGTCATGGGAGTAAAGGGATGAGTAAGACATAGATCCTTCCCTAGAGGAGTTCATGATTCAATGGAGCTGTGTATTGCAAAGTGCTAAAAATGTTTGCATCTGGTGGATTATTTTAACAATAAATAAAAAGTGTTTGAAATTCTCAGTATTCTGAAAGATATATCACTGGCTTAATGTAAAAAAAAAATAGAAAATCCTGAGGACAGAAATAATGAATGATGCAAGTCTCAGAGTTGTAAGTTAGATGAAGGTTAATAAACAATTTACTTTACTGAATTATATTGTGTTTAAAACATAACTTGCAAGCTGAAGTTAAAAAAATGACTCATGATACAATTATGGGTTCTATACATTAAACTATGATTAATTGCCTCAAATATTTTTCTTGGACTTAATTATAACCTATGATATTAGACTGTTTACGTGGAATCAAAATCACTGGTGGAAAATTGTAAGATTTGGTCAAATAGATTTTATCTACTTTATGCTAAATTATTTAAATTTAATAATAACAATTTTCTATAAATATTACACTGTTCAAACAATGATGACAAAATTGTTGTCTTAGTACATTTCTGTACAACTGTGAGGTGTTGAATTGGTTGGGTACAGAACTTCTTACAGTTGCATATAGTAGTTGCTTTGTCTTTACAGACATATTCTTTTCAGGTTCCAAGATTCATAAATATTAAGATTGCATATTATTTCCTCACTAAAACTTCTATGACTAGAAATTGTTACTTTTTTGGAATTTTTATATGCATCCCCAGCAGTTGACTTTCTTGTAGGAGCTATTCTTCCTTACTTAAGTGTTTATTACTTAGAATTATGTCAGGTTGACTAGAGAATAATCTTGCCACTTACAGAGAAAAATGCTTCCCAGTCCACTGCTTCACTTGCCATCCAAGTGAATACTGAAGGTTGCCAGGGGTGTGGAAGGGAGACAAATCATGATATCCTCAATCCGAAGGGTCACTTGAAAGTATTTTAATCTTTTAGTATGAAATCTAAGAGCGCTGTTTCATACTCTATAACTAATCTTAACCTTTTATTTTTAACATCTATGTCTGGCAATGTCTCTAATCCCCTGCCAAGCAATACAAGTAACTAAGAAGTAACACCAGTCCTTTGGGAGACTGAGGCAGGCAGATCACCTGAGTTTAGGAGACTCAGGTGAGCAGCCTGGCCAACATGGTGAAATCCTGTCTCTACTAAAAATACAAGAACTAGCCAGGTATGATGGCATGTGCCTGTAATCCTAGCTACTCGGGAGGCTGAGGCATGAAAATCACTTGAACCCAGGAGACAGAAGTTACAGTGACCCAGGATTGTGCCATCACGTGCCAGCCTGGCAACAGAGCAAGACTCCATCAAATAATAATAATAATAATAATAATAATAATAATAAAAAGAAGCAACACCAGTCACCCCTCCTATCTTCCATGTTATTTTTGTCTAGTATGATAGTCTCATCTTCTTTTTGGTCACATTAACTCAAAATTAATCATTAATATGATTGTTTATGTCAGGGGTTAGCAAATCTGTTCTATAAAGCTCAAATAGTAAGTACTTTTGTCTATGCAGGCCCTACAGTATCTGTCACAACTTTGTAATTCTGCTAATGTAGTACAAAAGCAACCATAGACAATAGGTAAATGAATGAGAGTGGCTGTGTTCCAATACAATTGTACTTACAAAAGCAGGCTGTAAGCTGCATTCGCCCTGTAAGCCATAGTTTGCCAAACCCTGGTTTTTATATCAGAGATTTGTTCGGCTTTATCACAATCATCCTGCTTTTTAAAAACTGCTGCATTCTACTTCTAATACATTCAATTTTCTTCTTCCTGAAGGGGAGCTCTTATTGGTCTTTTGCAGACGGTCTCTAAAGCATAATTATCTTTTGACAGCCAGGATTTCCTGAAGCTCTTCAGTTTAGATCTCCTAATCTAATTTGATTGGTGAGTATTTCAAGTTTTATATAAAAATTATAAGTTCTTTCTAATTCCCAAAAGAAAGTCGGTGGTAGCTTAATGGGGATTTCATATAGAATCAAAAAAGAGCCTGTTTAGCCAAGACAATCCTAAGCAAAAGGAAGAAAGCTGGAGGCATCATGCGACCTGATTTCAAACTATACTACATGGCTACAGTAACAAAAACAGCATAGTACTGGTACCAAAACAGATATAGAGACCAATGGAATGGAACAGAAGCCTCAGAAATAATGCCATACATCTACAACTATCTCATGTTTGACAGACCTGACAAAAACAAGCAATGGGGAAAGGATTCCCTATTTAATAAATGGTGTTGGGAAAACTGGCTAGCCACATGCAGAAAGCTGAAACTGGATCCCTTCCTTATATCTTATACAAAAAGTAACTCAAGATGGATTAAAGACTTCAATGTAAGACCTAAAACCATAAAAAAAAGAAGAAAGCCTAGGCAATACCATTCAGGACATAGGCATGGGCAAAGACTTCATGTCTAAAACACCAAAAGCAATGGCAACAAAAGCCAAAATTGATAAATGAGATATAATTAAACTAACGAGCTTTGACACTGCAAAAGAAACTATCATCAGAGTGAAGAGGCAACCTACAAAATGGGAGAAGATTTTTGCAATCTATTGATCTGACAAAGGGCTAATATCCAGAATCTACAAAGAAATTTACAAAAAAAAAAAAAAAAACATCAAAAAGTGGACAAAGGATATGAACAGACACTTCTCAAAAGAAGACATTTATGCAGCTAACAAACATGAAAAAAAAGCTCATCACTGGTTATTAGAGAAATGCAAATCAAAACTACAATGGGATACCATCTCATGCCAGTTAGAATGGTGATCATTAAAAAATCAGGAAACAACAGATGCTGGAGAGGATGTGGAGAAATAGGAATGCTTTTACACTGTTGATGGGAGTGTAAATTAGTTCATCCATTATGGAAGTCACTCCGGTGATTTCTCAAGGATCTAGAACCAGAAATGCCATTTGACCCAGCAATCTCATTACTTGGTATATACCCAAAGGATTATAAATAATTCTACTATAAAGATACATACACACATATGTTTTTTGTAGCACTATTTACAAAAGCAAAGACTTGGAACCAACTCAAATGCCCATCAATTATAGATTGGATAAAGAAAATGTGGCACATATACACCAGGGAATACTATGCAACCATAAAAAAGGATGAGTTCATATCCTTTGCAGGGACATGGCTGAAGCTGGAAACCATCAATCTCAGTAAACTAACACAGGAACAGAAAACTAAACACTGCATGTTCTCACTCATAAGTCGGAGTTGAACAATGAGAATACATGGATACAAGGAGGGGAACATCACACACTGGGGCCTTGTTGGGGAGCAGGAGACTAGGGGAGGGTTAGCAGAGGGGTAGGAGGGTATTGGGGAGGGATAGCATTAGGAGAAATACCTAATGTAGATGATAGGGTGATGGATGCAGCAAACCACCATGCACATGTATACCCATATAACAAACCTGCAAGTTGTGCACATGTATCCCAAAACTTAAAATATGATTAAAAAATTACAAGTTCTCATTCTTTTATTCAAAAGCTTGTACTCTAATAGAAAATTGTATCTATATCAGGTTTAGAACTGTTAACTTATGGTTTAAATATGAACAACAACTGGGAATGAATATGAGAAAATAAAAATAGTTGATTTGTTAGAGCAGAAAGATTGTAATTGATATTTTTTCTAGTTATATTTGTTGAATAAATAAATATTTGAAAAGTTTTTGTTTCAACGGATTCAACTTTATTTTCCTTAGATAAAAAAGATATTCATAGCTTTCAAGTAAATTGGTGTAATATCAGTATCTAAACAGAATGTCATTGATTTCTTTTTGTAAGATCTTAGTTTCTCAAAGAATGCCTAGGGAAATCTTTTGACAATTCTGGATTTGCCTTCTGGATGACACAAATGTGTTGAACACTGATTCCCAGAAGTATACACTGGTTTCTTCCCAAGAGGCCTGTGTGCCTACCTCATGCTGAAAATTGGTAGCTACCTGACATAGGAGCTGTACTGCATAGTCAAAGCTCAAGTTCCATCAGTATCATTTGCTCTAATGATTGACTCTCAAACATATGTTGATCTTAAAGTCTTTGGCAATGAGTGCTTAGGGGGAAAAAAAAAACTTGTCAGTAGACTAGCACTAGAATCACCTTAATTTTACACTCATGACCTTTGATAAGGACTGTTAAAATGTAATATTCTTATCAGTTATTTATCACTGCATAACAACTTGTCTCCAAACTTATTGGTTTAAGTATGCAAATATGTCTTATGTCTCAAGATTCTATGAGTTTCCTAGGATAATTTTCTGGACTGGGTTGGTTTAACTAAAGTCTGCTCTGCTCACTGACGTGTCTCTCTTTAGCTAGTGGGTTAGCTGGCAGCTGGATGTTCTAGTATGGCCTCATTTCACATGTCTGCCACTTGTCAGACTTAATAATGGAACACATTGGTTATGTTCTGTAGTGGATGCTATGGCATGCAACATAGATCCTCCTCTACATGGCCAAGACATTTTTCCCACGGTGTCTAGAAATGTTACCAGCTGACAACTTACTACTGTAACTTTATCTCAATTATTGCCAAAAGTAGCTCCATAGCCCAAGGTCACACTCCCTCACTGAGAGACACCCTCATTCAATTATCGGTTCATGCAAAGAAAAAAATGCCTAGACCCTTTGCCCAACTTGCTGCAACTTTGAATAACCATCTCAGTTCCAGAGCTTCCCGAGGAACCAGCTGAGACCTCCATCTCAACTGTGTTGCAGCCCAACTTTATCTTATGGCCAATCCTATATTTGTTACTGCCTCACAGTTGTTGCCAACAGTGCTCTCAAAAGCTTCCCACTTGGAAATCTCCATCCCAGAATCTATTTTCTATGAAAGATCACCTAAGACATCTTTATGTGGCTTCTCATCCTCTAGCAGGCTTTCAGACTCTGATCTGAGGGTTGTTACACTGTTCCCAAGTGCATAAAAGAAACCATGTCTTTTGAAGGCTGGGGTCAGAACCTGCCCAACTTCTCTTCTGTCACATTATTTCAGTAAATCTTATCAGTTGGTAAAATAAATTTGAAAGGGTTAAATAATCTTTTTTAAAAAAATTATAGAGGTGGGAACTTTCTATGTTGCCCAGGTTAGTCTCAAAATCCTGGCCTCAAGAGATCCTCCCACCTCAGCCTCCCAGAGTGATGAGATTACAGGCATGAACCATCACTCTTGGCTCCATATAATCTTTTAAAATTATTTTTAAAGAAATCTCGCTCTGTTGCCCAAGCTGGAGTGCAGTGGCGTGATTGTGGCTTGCTGCAGCCTCAACCACCTGTGTTCAAGCAATCCTCCTGCCACAGCCTCCTGAGTAGCTGAGATCACAGCTGCATGCCATTATGACTGACTTTCTTAAAAAAATTTTGGTAGCAATAGGGTGGTATTGTTTGGATACTTGTCCCCACCCAAATCTCATGTTGAATTGTAATCTCCAATGCTGAAGGTGGGGCCTGGTGGGAGATGTTTGGATCATGGTGGTGGATCCCTCATGGATTGGTGCTATCTTTGTGATAGAAAGTTCTTACAAGATCCGGTCATTTAAAAGTGTGTGGCACCTCCACCCCCAGTCTTTTTCTCACTTACTCCTGCTTTCATCATGTGAAGTACCTGCTCCTGCTTTGCCTTCTGCCATGAGTAAAAGCTACCTGAGGCCTCCCCAGAAATTGAGTAAATGCCAATACCATGCTTCCTGTAAAGCTTAGAGAACCATGAGCCAACTAAACCTCTTTTCTTTAGAAATTGCCTAGTCTCAGGTATTTATTTATAGCAATGCAAGAAGGGCCTAATACATGATGTTTCTCTATGTTGCCCAGGTTGGTCTCAAATCCCAGTGCTCAAGTGATCCTTTTGCCTTGGCCTCCCAAAGTTATGGGATTACAGGCATGAACTACCGCACCTGGACTTAATTATTCTTAATAGTAGTGATGATGATAGTTTTTGAAGATTATTTTCTGTTAGGAATAGTTCTAAGCACTATATATATAATGACTTGGTTATTATTGCAGCCTTATGTGGTAAATACTGTAGTTATCCTTTTTACAGATGAAGAAACAGCAAAGTTTCATCATATATTTACCTCGAATAAGCTAAATGTACCACATGAAGCCTATGAAATACTCCCCGTTCCTAATGTGAAGATGGGGGATGTGGTTTTGTTATGTACAGAGCAATAAATAAATTGGCTGATTTCATATTGGGAATTTAAAACTTTAAACAATGCTGATGCTAGTGAGACATTTCATTTATTTGAGAATTTTATCAAGTGATTGAGACCTGGAAGTAAAGAGAGTGAGAGGGCTTCCTTTTCCTGGTATTTATGTGGACTCCACAAATGTTGTGGACTTTGGCGTGCTTGTGCTCATGGATCCCTCCTATATTTTATTCACTGAGGGATTCCCACACCGAAAGAACTTCAATTGAAGAATTTGTCGGTGTAGTCAAACTGCCTGTTGTGCATCAGAGCAGACATTTTAAGCATCAAGCCAGCTTATATTTGAATAAAGGTGGATTCACTTCCTGATCCCATGCATTTATGCTGTCTGCCTTTTATTTTAATGATTGTTTTTCTCCAACCTCCTTTGATAATCAGAAACTATTGTTTATGGCTACTCAAATATTACTGAGACAGCATAGATATAGCATAAAACTTTTTACAGCTAAGAACTGTCTCTTCATTTCTCTAACATAAAAATGCAGAAACTATTACTAAGGGAATGTGAGAGCAATGTTGCAACATTTTCACTCCACTGCATGACGGGATGTTAGTTTGGTCTGACTAGCTGCATTGGGTATTTCCTTTCTCCCTCAGAGTAAGATTTTCATTCAGGGAAATTATTTTGATTAATTTCTTAGTTAAGTAAGAAAAGATTCTATCTCATTTCTCACTTCTAGAGTTGCTACTTCATTCACTTCAGTTGGCAGTAGGAAAGGTGATTAAATTGTTGACCACTCATGTTCCTTTTGTATTATATTCAAGTTTGTCAACTCCCAAAAGCAGAACAGGACCATAATCTTGATGACAGAGTTTCTAGGATCCTTAAACTATTCATCTCCTCCAGTCATTGCTTATTGTGTCTGCATGACTCAGGGAAAGTTCCATCTCACTAAATGTTAAGCCACAAACTGATAGAATACCATCATTTTCATCGATAGAGCAATATGCTAAAAATTCTTTCAGCAAATGATTTGTTATAACTGAGCCTGAATGTACGGAACACCTGACTTTTCAGCTGGGCTTCTATTTGTTTTCACCTTATGCAACTGAATTGTCAAATAAGAGGTAGAAAAATTAATATCAGATTTTAAAAATTGTCTCAAATAAGATGAAATAAACACCTTAAGGCCGTTTGTTTTCTGCTCTTAAGTCTTCCATTTCCACAGATGACTTTCTGTTCCAAGAGAATTAAAATCAAACCATCACATAATTGTATCTATATACAAAGTTATTTTCTTCCACACTCAAATCCCTTTGAAATTGTCTTCCCTTTAGCACTTAGTTTCTTATTAAGTGTGTCTTCGGTACAAGCTTGAAATCATCGTTAAATTGCCACAGATGGTTCTGCCTTGATTGCATTTTTTCCTCAGTCAGTCTTTACCCTGATGTAGCTAGGAGCTAGCTTTCTGTGTCAATTTGCCTTAGATTTTGAGAAGTTAGAAATGCAAGCATCATTTTACACTATGAACTGGACTAAATGACTTTTCCTTCTCAGAATTCCTTGGAGGATCTTTGTTGATATCAGTTTGTGTGGCTATTTCTAGTCATATGACATGAGACTTATTTTCCTAAAATGTGTTTGAACTTATTTGGTCTTCACAATCAACTGAAGGTATTTATCAAGATCATTAAAATAAATCTACATGTTATCCATTCTTCTGCATAGATATTTCAGATGGCTGTTTTAGTCAACATTTTAAGCCATTTCCCTAACATTCCATCGTGCTATGCCACTGTAAATCTGAGAAATCTACAAATAGCTATATGCATAAAAGGAGATTTTCAAATTCCAGTGCTGATGTTTGTAACAAGTTTTCCCCAGTTTGTGTGTAAAATTGTATTCATTTTATGTGCTGGGTAGCTAGTGGAATTTCCTTTCAAATGTCTAGTAAAAGAGCCACCTCTTGAGTTAAGCCGTGAGTTTTTAAAAGAGGGAACACTCATTAACCTTGATTATGGACTTGCAAGATCCAGCCTAATGCTGTGGACTCTGAGTACATTTTTGGTGAATTACACAGACTGATTATCTGTGAAAAGCACAGGCTGTGAAGAAATTGTTAATTAGGGATTAAATTGTATAACTGATTAAATCATATTTAATACATTTTATGAAATCCACTTTGAAAAGATACAGCAGTGTCATTTAAAAATGAACAATACTATATAAACCATAATTGGAGGTAAACATGAATGCAAACAGTCCAGAAAAAAATGCAGCATCAGATTGTGAACAATTGAAAACTTGGACTTCCCATACTTGGCACATGCCTTACTTCTGTCTCCTTTCTCATCATATGGAGAAGAATTACGTTAAAGAAGGGAAACCACATGGAAGATAATGTTATACTTATCATTCTTGTTCACTTTGTGGTTATTTTTCTTGCCCACTTCTGGATTACCTTGTTCCGTGTAAGCACCTGCATAGCATTTTATGTTTTAGAAATTCAAACTGGACTTTGGAAATTATAGTTGGGAAACTATTTTCATCTTTCTTAACTTATTTGATCTTCATCAGAACCATATGACTTCGATGGTTAAAGTAGCAGTAGTAGCAGCACTAATAGTAGCAGTAAATGATATAATCCTTATATGGCACATTCTATGTATCAAACACTGTTTTAAGCACTTTATATATATTAACTCTATCATCATATCAACCTTAAGAGTTAGGTTCTATTTATATTACTAGTTTTGAAGATCATAAAGCCAAGTGATGGAATGGTCAAGCATTGTGCCCAAGGGCATAGGACTGGTAATTAGAGAGTCAGAATTCAAATGTAGGCAGTTTGATTCATAACCACTTAATCACTTGGCCAAAATTATTTATTTGTTCATTTAGTCAGGAATTTTTTTGCCGAGTACATACTGTATGCCAGACATTCCTCAAGGCTTTGGAGATACAGCAATGAACAAACCATTTTGGTCTCTTCTCACAAGGTGTTTTCCTTCTTGAAGGGAGAGACACAATAAATAAAAAGGGAAATTTAAGTTTGTAATACATTACATATGAAAAATTGGCTGGGCATGGTGATTCATACCTATAATCCCAGCACTTTGGGAGGTTGAGATGGAAGGACTTCTTGTGCTTAGGAGTTTGAGACCCACTAGGGCAACATAGCAAGACTTTGTGGCAACAAAAAAAGAAAAATCTGGGCATGGTGGCATGTGCCTGGAGTTTCAGCTACTCAGGAGGCTGAGGTGGGAGTATAGCTTCAAAGCTCACGAGTTTGAGTCTGCTGTGAAAAATGATCATGCCACTGAACTCCAGCCTGGGTAATAGAACGAGACCCTGTCTCAACATAAAAACAAAAGAAAAACAAAAATAAAGAAGGTTGTGTGAAAGAGTGATGAGGGTGGAGCTACTTATTTATTTTCTTCCTAGGTTTATTGAGGTATAACTGACAAAAATTGCATATATTTAAGGTGTGCAAACTGATGATTTGATACACACATACATTGTGAAATAACACCAATAATAAGCTAATTAACATATCTACCACTTCACATAATTGCCATTTTCTTGTGTGTATGTTGACAACACTTATGACCTAACCTTTCAGCAAATTTCAATTGTACAATGCAGTATTAACTATCATCACATTGTTGTACATTAGATCTCCAGAAATTATTCACTTATTCATCCTGTGTAACTGAAACTTTGTATCCCTTGAACAACATACCCTATTTCCCTTTCTCACTGGCCCTAACACTATTCTCAATAGCCAAGATATGGAAACAACCTAAATGTCCATTGTATTAGTTTGTTCTCACACTGCTATAAAGAACTACCTGAGATTGGGTAATTTATGAAGAAAAGATGTTTAATTGACCCACAGTTGTGCAGGCTTAACATGAAGCATAACTAGAAGGGCTCAAGAAACTTCCAATCTTGGCAGATAGTGAAGGGGAGGCAAGCATGTTTTACCATGGTAAAGCAGGAGAGAGAGAGAGAAAGAGAGAAATGCCACATACTTTCAGACAAGCAGATCTTGTGAGAACTCAGTCACTAACATTTGAACAGCAAGGGGGAGATCCACCCCCATGATCCAACCACCTCCCACCACATCCCTCCCCCAACAATGAGGATTACAATTCAACATGAGATTTGGGTGGGGACATGAAGCCAAACCATATCATCCATTGACAGATGAATTTATGAAGAAAATTAAACACACACACACACACACACACACACACACACTAGTATACTATTTAGCATTATGAAAGAATGAAATTTTGTCATTTTCAATAATATGAACATGAACTTGTAGGCCATTATGCTAAGTGAAATAAGACAACCACAGAAAAACAAATACCACGTGATCTCACTTATAAAGGGTGGAGCTGCTTTTGGCTATAATCCAGGAAGGCCATCCTGAAGAAAAGACAATTGGAGGAGGCTGAAACATTTATAAGAGGAATGAAACAGCCATGTAGACAGTGTTCATCATAAAGTAAGAAGAGCATTAGTCCAAATGTTGTAACGACTAAAATCATAGCAGAAAAGAGAAGAGAGTATATCTAGAATGGAAAGAATGAGGGGATGAGCGCAGAACATGAGTTCAGAGGTCCCAAAGGGGCTTGATTCCATAGAAGGATTTTGGATTTTGTTGAAAGCCAAATGAAAACTCATGGAAGGCTATTGAGTAGAAAGTGTTATAGTCTGATTTAAATTTAAAATGGTAATTTCTGGCTGTTTTATCAAAAGAGAACTTTACACAGTTAAAAGTGGAAACAGGAACACCCATTAGTAAAAAGTGAATGGATTTGGGGCATACTTGGGACTCACAGATAGTAAGGAGAGAACCTGGATGATAATTCAGGTTGTCCACTCCTCAAAATCTAGTTTCAATTTTAACACCAAGAAAATTAATATTTTAATTGCTGGGTGGGGGTAAAGAAGGAAAGAAATGTGCAGGAGACAGAAAGGAGAGACAAGGGGCAGAGAGAAAAGAAGGGAAAGTAAGGAAAGGGAAGGTGAGGGAAAGGAGGAGAAGGAAAGGGAAGAGAGAACATTTAGAGTATAAGTGCCTGAGGAGTATCTTTCAAGTGAGTTGCTACAGTTGAGAGCTTTAAGCAGTAGAAAGTCTCTGGATTTGGGGAAGCAAATGTGTAGTGTTTCAGAATACTAGGAGAGCAATTTAGCTGAAAAATATAGTCTTCTCTATATAGACTAAGGGACAGATAGACTCTAGGTGGCTTCTAAAGTGAGAGACAGAATATCAGTGTTTATGCACATAAAAGTGACCTCCCTTTTATCCTTACAACTGACATCCTCCTCTAAACTGATAAGAATTACAGAATTTAATCAACTGAACAGAATTTTTCTTTTGCTTCTTCATTAGAGAGTTATTTAGCAGAGTCTTGCCCCATTCCTTTAAATGGGGGTGTGTTTAAGCAAAGCATATGTTTCCTGTACATCTTAGCCAGTCTAGTGTGCTGTGAAAGCCTGATAAATGTTCAATCACTCTAATGACCTAAGACTTCTTCCTGGATGTCCTTAGGCTTGTCTCTGGGGTGTAAAGCCTACATTGTTCTGGGAAGTAGTGACAGTAATGGTTTGGTCAATTAGTATAAGCATTAGCTGTGACTAGGTACAAATGATGAAACTGTGTTTTTAAGCATTCTGAATATAAGGAACAATATATATATAAAACCTCTTTGTAGATTAAATCAAGTTATAGCCAATATTTCATCAAGCTCCATTTAACAAAGCTTGCCAAGGATCTTAGGATCACTCTTTCAAGTTTCTTTCTCCTTCACATCCCTTATCCTGTTAAAACCTGTTCTATGGAAAAGATTTGAAAGTCATTTGCAAAAGCATAAATGTGTAATAAGCCTTCAGATACTTATTTACTCCTTTAAAGACATTCTCACTTCAAAAGGAAAATAAAAAATCTTAAATTAAAAGAATGACACTCCAGTTACAAAATTTGCCCATCAATGAAAGGGGCAGAGCAAATAAATCAAACGTTCAGTGGTTCAGTGTATTAATCAAGATTCTGCAGAGAAACAGAACCAATAGAATATTTATTTATTATTTATTTGTTTGTTTAGTATAAGCACTTGGCTCACACAATTATGGAGGCTGACAAGTGTAAATTTATAATGTGGTCTTGCAGACTGAAGATCCAGGAGAGGTGATGGTGATGAAGTTCCAGTCTAAAGGTAGTCTGCTCTAGAATTCACTCTTGCTTGGGGAGGCCATTCTTTCTGTCCTATTCAGGCCTCCATTTTATTAGATGATGCCCACCCACATTATAAAGGGGAGTCTGCTTTCCCCAAAGTTCACTGATTTTAACATTAATTTCATCCAAAAGCATCCTTCAAGTTCACACATAAAATTAAACATCACATCTACCTTTGGTAAGAACTGTTAAAAACATGGTTCTATTTGCTTACTTCTCCCATGAGTTGTCTTCCTCATTATGTTTGATTGTCTTTTGTTTGGAATTATGTTCAAAACTAAAAAGATAGCTACATACATATTTGGAATGTTATGTCTTCTTCTATCTGTATGTAGAAGAACATATCGGGGATAACTGACCATTTTCAAAATGACAAGTGTATATATTAAGCCCTTATATGATAAGGATTGCAGAGGAAAACACAAATAGATAAGGCATAGACTTACTCTCACACACTCTTGGGGTGAAAAATAATATAAGTATATAAATAATTATAATGTAAGGTAGAATAACAATACTATCATAAAATTACTATATGCATGATATTTGAGGATTTAAAGAGACATGATATTCCATTGAGAGAATGTATCTATTTATTTCTTCCTTCATTCAACAAATATATATGAAATTCTACTATAGGTAAAACACTATTTAGGTGCTGGTGGTGCAGCAGTAAAAAAAAAAAAAATTCCCTGCCCTCATGGAATTCAGTTCCTAGTGAGGCAGGCAGACAGACACCCAATATGAAAACAAATTAGTAGAGTGGTTTTAGGACCTGATAATATTTCAGAGTGAAAAATAAAACTTTAAAATAAAATAATCAAAGAGAAGGTGATAGGGTTACTATTTAATTTAGGATGGCCAGGGTTTTGTTATTGTTTTTGTTTTTTGAGTCAGGGTCTCTCTGTGTCACCCAGGCTGGAGTGCAGTGGCAGGATCATGGCTCATTGTAGCCTAAAACTTCTGGCCTCAAGCAGTACGCCCTCTTTGGTCTCCTCATAGTGCTGGAATTGTAAGAATGAGCCACAGCACCCAGCTCCTTTCTAAAGCATGGCATTTGAGGGGACACCTGAATAAAGAAAGGAAGTGATCCATGCTTTTGTCTAAGGGAAAAGCATCCCAGTAAATGGGAATCACAAATGTAAAGCCTCTCAGGAAAATCAAAAATGGGTTTAGAGTGTTCAGAAAAATCTTCATGAGGGGTGGAATTTACAAGGAAGCTTAAAGAAGAGGTGAGATTTTTTATAAGTAAAAATAGGAGAAAGCAGTGCTTATTTAGAAATATAATCATCTATGAAAAGTATTGGTTGTGTGTATTTATATGACCCTATAATATTAATTGTAACATTTTATTTCTTAAGTGCTTTTATTTCTCCTCTGTTTTGTGCAATGAGTAATTCAAGACATTATGAAATAAATATCTGTCTGAATGTTGGTCTCATCCTTCTGAAAGAGAAGGAGTGAGGTAGGCAGGGCTACTATCCAGAGTATGTACAACCTAATGGAAAGAGCTCTTTCCTCAAAGACCTTTGTTCTCTAATTTCACAATGAGATCCACATAAATAGCTCTTTTTGCATGCCTCAATAGAGGGTTAAGTTTATTTGTCATTTACACTAAAGTGAGAATAATTTTGATCGGGTAGTTGAATGATTTCTTTGTATACTCACAAAATCTCAGGTAATCAGAAAGAGACTTAAACGTCATCTTAGCCAAGTACCTCCTGATGCTTTTGCCTCTACCAAGCAATAGCCTATCTTACTGAATACAACTAATGATCTCTCTGAGGCATTCCATTCCATGATTGGTCAACTTGTATGAAATCATTCTCCTTGCAGCACCTATGAGTTAGTCTAATACCTATACCCATATGTCAAGATTCTTAGTCACAGATAATAAAATCCACTCTAGATAGCTTAAATAGAAAGGGATTTATTAGAGCTTGTTAGATAACTTACAGAATGTTTGAGAGTGTGAGGGATCCAAGATTGGGTAATACACAGCCAGAAACAAGAAATGCCCAACCAAACTGTAGGACTACTCTAGCAGAAATTCCACTAACACTACTGCCGACTATTCAGCAACTATGATTTTAGACAACAAAAAGCAGAATCTCTGCCACAGTTTCCCTTGAAGACTCTCTTTATTCACAGTCACCACTTCTCTCTCAAATTTAATAGGCAAGTATATTTGTTTGGTGAAGCTTAGATCACATACAGAAGCTTAGACATATGGGAATCTGGAAAATGCAGTTTTGTGATTGTGAAACTCTTGGTAGTGAAAAGTACGGTAATTAAGGATTGGGAGGGGTATAGAATGAGTCAATCTGCAATATTTGTCACATTTCCTCTCTGAGATTTCTTGAAATTAAACAGCTTCAGTGCCTTCAAATGTTGGAGGCTGTTGAGATTTAAGTCTGTTCACCGTCCTGGTACTTCTCCTCTGAATACTATTTGAATAGTTCCTTCAAAATGTCATACCAAGAATATAATAAATTTTTCAAGTATATTTTGACCTCCAAAAAATGGAGCCATCCTTATACATCTTCAAGATACTGAACATCTATTGATACAGCCTCAAAATGCTGTTGACTTATGGAGCTTATTGTGTAGGACAGCAAGTTTTTCATATGTCTCACTGTTTATAAGACAAGTCATCCAAAAACTGTGCTACTACACTTGTAGGGCTGGTTTTATACACAAAGGTAGAATGTTGAAATGTGTCACTATTAAATTTCATCTTGTTAAAAATCAGATTTCAAAACCTGATATCCAGAGGGTAAAGATATGGGCAAATATCTCTCCTAGTTTTGTATCTACTAATGGCTTGATAAAGGTTTCAACTATGTTCTCACTCATTAATTATATAATTAACATGACAAGGTAGAAGATAGAAACCTATCAGAGATGAGTTAACACTTATATATTAATTAGAACAAATTGTACTTAACCGTACACACACACACACACACACACACACACACACACACACACACAATTGTCTGGTCCCAATTTATTCATCTTATATATAGTATACTAGGAAAGACTTTGAGTGTTAGTCCTTTTTTTGTGTTGCTATAAAGAAACACCTGAGACTGGGTAATTTATTTAAAAAAAAAAAAAAAGAGGTTTAACTGGCTCACAGTTCTGCAAGTTGTCAATAAGCATGGCACCATTATCAGCTTGGCTTCTGGTGAGGCCCAGGGAGCTTTCAATCATGGCAGAAGGCAAAGGAGGATCCAACAAATCACAGGGCTAGAAAGCAAGCAAGAGAGAGCAGGAAGTTGCCACATTCTTAAACAACCAGATCTCAGATAAACTCAGAGCAAGAACTCACTCATTATCACAAGGGTAGCACCAAGCCATTCGTGAGGAATCTGCCCACCATGACCCAAACACCCCCACTAGGCCCACCTCCAACGCTGGAGGCCACATTTCAACATAGTATTTGGATGGGACAGAACATGTAAACCATATCACTTTGTAAAATGCCACATAAAAATCCAGTTACATCATTTTCACAGAATACCGTTTATCTACTAGACTGATAAAATTCAACATAATTCATCTCATCATCCTACCCTCATAATAGATCTGACTTCTGATTTTCATATGTCTGACAAAAGGTCATTTCTCCTTTGGATCACTCAGGAATGTGAAACCATCTCTGAGACCTTTAATTTCCTCTCACCATGATTAATTAATCACTAAGCTGGTTGTTTTTCTTCCAGTATAATCTTCTGGTGTCTCCATTTTGTACTTTTACCACCCTAATCTGGGTCCGTATCACTTCAGAAATTAACCACTGCAAAAATTTAACTTATTTCTCTCATTCTCTTATTTGGTGACATTGTGAAGAATAAATTCCTTTTGTTCTTGTGATTCCCATCTAAAATGCAATCATCCATCTCCTCTGTACGCATTTATTAGATATTCTTGAGGGCTGTTTCTTTCAACCCATTTGTAAGCAGTTTGAAAGCAAAGATTATGGTATCAGCTCCCACAATTTTGTTCACAGAAATATTATCTAATAGCAGTTTACTAGAGTTTGAACTCATTGAATCAGTTCACTTATTAAATGCAGATATGGAATATATTTGTAGCACTTATGTGAAAATGAATATATGCAACTGTTTTGAACCAAGAGCCCCAACACCACATTGAATTCATTTGGGTGGTCTTGTGGTAAAGCATTAAGAATTTGTCATTTGACAATCTTCCAAATGCAGAGGCTGCTACACCAGGCAGAAATCTATTGGCAGATAAAATGCCCCAAGTTTATTGTTTCACTTGCAGTGTTAGGCTGAACCATATTTGGTAGTAGCATCTATTCAGAGTCCTCAGAGACTCTTTAAAACCAGATAATACTGAAACATAGCAAAATGGCTTCTATTTGGCCCATAGTGTCAACTTAATAGATGTGTGAAAATTAAATAAGTAAGTAGTTTCTTGTAAGAACATACATCTAACTAGGAAAGTCCTAAAATCAGTCAATATGTGTACATTGTACTAGGTCGATGGTAGTTGACCTACACAAGTGATAAGAGAGAGATGCCTGATAGCACACTATAAATGTTCTAGAATAATGAAAATAAATTACATAGCTTTAAATTTAAGGTATTAGTACATACATATGCTTCATTTGTGTGACATAAAAAGAATAGACAGTCTATGGGAGAACCACTTACTAATGGGGGCATAGCTCAGTGGTTCCCAATCCTATATATGATACACATTTATTTCAACTCTTAAAGCAATTAAAATGTTTTTCTAGTCACTAGAATAATTCATTGTCATTATAGATGATTGGAAAGATACAGAAGTACAGAAGAAAAAATGCCATTCACCTAGAATCCTGCCCTTCAGATTTTACTCCTGTTACCATTTGGCAAAACTATATAGAATTTTAATATATATATATATATATATCTTATTGTGTGTATTGTCAAAAGAAATATTTTCTACTAAAAGAAAATTGTTCTTCATTTTCTTATCATCAGTGCTTTCAAATGAACATCTTTATGTTTATTCTAATCAACTTTAATCTTTTTGTTGATTTTTTATCAGTGCTCTGATAGGGAAAATCAAGAATACATGTATTGTCAAGCTAACTTACGGATGCTTGTTTTAGAGGTTGTGGTTGCTATTCTGAAGCTCCTTTCTAAAAGACCTCACTGAAAGCATAACCACCTCTAATGAAATGTGAAGCATTTTGGTAACTGTCAACAAGTGTCAAATAGGTCCCTTGCAGGGAAGGCTGAGTATCTTCCTTCTTGGGAACCTCTCTAGTAAGGAATATTGAATATTGTGAATACTGCTTTTCTGGTAATCAGGACATCAGAGCTCTAATTCTGACTCTGCTTCTAAATTGCCACTAACCTTATTTTTTGATCTATATATGGAAAAGGGAGACAGTTAGGAAAGTGAAAATATTTTACATTAAAAATTTAATGAGGATTTCTTCTGATTTAGACAGAAGACATAGGTGATCAGTGTATTATATATTGGATGTTAAATGATTGAACAGCATCTTCACCTCAGAAAGGTTAAACAGTTATAGCTATGGCATTACATTAATTGGAAATGTGGAAAAAGGTAGAGGAAAAACAAGTTGTGTCAACTCTCCTAAAATGCTTTTCAGTTAAAAAAGAAAAGGACAATAGAGAGTTCTCCTTGACAAGTATAAATGTTTGAAAATAGTCATTTAGTAATGCTAAGTTATTGATTTGTTGAGGTTGGAGTCTTGACTCACTGTTGACTCCTTCCTAGCATAACATTCAGTTTTCTTTGCCCATTTATTATTAATTCTAATCATGAAGCAATGGAGTGACATAGGTCCATGGTAAATACCAAAGGAAGTCTCAAGCCAGGTTCATTATACTAAGGTCTTGAGGTCTATTATTATGTGTCTTATTTATATTCTTATTAGTTAGGGTTAATCTTTCCTGAAGGCATGGACTATTAATTTCTTTTGAAATGGACTAGGAGAACATTTGTATGTATATTAGTAAGGCTTACTAATGAGACAGTCTGTTTTTATTTTTTGCCTCAATTTTAGTGATTCAAGGTTGGAGGATCACATTAGCTATGTGGCTTTTCAAGGCCTACAGCTGACAGAGCAGATTATGAATGATGCAAAAGAGTGGAGCTCTGACAAGGTCTCACAGTGATAAAGCACTGGGGAAAGAGACAGGCAAAAACCTATGAATCCCAAATTCCTGCCATGAAACTCTCTAAGTTTTCAACACTAATCATAGCCACACTTTAGAAATAAGATAAAGAAGCTCCACTTTCTCAGTCACTGGTTTCTTTCCTCTGCATTGTTCCTGCGTTTGCCTTTATAGATGTGGTATCTCTTCCCTTTATTCATATTGTTCCCTGGTTGGCTTTGAGCACTTAGAGGGCAAAGTCAGTAAAAAAAAAAAAAATTTTGAGAGTTCAAGAAGACAGGAGAACTGTGAAGGAATTGGAGATTTTGCTTGTGAAGTACATTGTCCTGTTGTTCTTTGTTACTAACAATAGGAAACTGAAAAGAGATTGTCAGATAAAGGGAAGAGTGAAAGAAAGGAAACATCAGGTATCTTTTTTCTTCTTGGGGATAGGCAGGTGGAGAGACACTCACCGAAAGCCATGGGGAAATATGAAGAGAAGTGACAAAACACTATCACAAAAGGGGTGGAGCAAGATGGCAGAATAGCAGGCTCCACCAATCATCATCACCTCAGGAACACAAAATATAACAACTATCTATTAATATACCAAAAAAAGCACCTTCCTAGGAACCAAAAATCAGATGAGCACTCACATTACCTGGTTTTAACTTCATATCACTGAAAGAGGCCTAAGGAGATTATAAAAGATGGTCTTAAACCACGACCCCATCCCTCCCCAACCCTCTGGCAGTGGCCACGTGGTGTAGAGAGAGAATCTGTGCATTTAGGAGGAGAATGCAGTGATTATGAAACTTTGCATTGAACTCAGTGCCACCCTGTCACAGCAGAAAGCAAAACCTGGAGGAACTCAGCTGACACCTACCCACAGAGGGAACATTTAAAGCACCTCTAGCCACAAGGAATCACCCATCCCAGTGGTCAGAACTTGAGTTCTGGCAAGCCACATCACCATGGGCTAAAGTGCTTTGGGGTCCTACATAAACATGAAAGGCAGTCTAAGACACAAAAACCATAACTCCAAGTCCAGTCCTAGTGTTGAACTTGGCTCAGAGCCGGTGGACTTGAGGGGCACATTACCAAGATACCAGTTGCAGCAGCTAATGGAGTGCTTACAACACCCCTCCCCCAACTCCAGGTCACAAAACTTGTGGCTTCAAAAGAGATCATTTCCTTTTATTTGAGGAGAGGAGAGGCAATATTAAAGAGAACTTTGTCTTGCAAAGGATTCCAGCTCAGCCATAGTAGGACTGGGCACCAGTCAGAGTCATCAGGCACACTTTCCAGGCCTTAGCTCCCAGATGACATTTCTAGACACACCCTAGGCTGGAAGGGAACCCAGTGTCTTGAAGGGAAGGACCCAGTCCTGGGAAGATCCACCACCTGCTGACTAAAGAGCCTTTGGGCCCTGAATAACTAGCAGTGACACCTAGGTAGTATGTCATGGGGCTCAGGTGAGACTCTGATACTTGCTGGTTTCAGGTGAGATTCAGCATACTCCCTGCCTAGTTGTGGTGGCTAACGGGAGAGACTCCTGATTGAGAAAAGTGGAGGAAAAAGTAAAGGGGATTTTGTCTTGCACCTTAGGTACCAGCTCAGCCATATGGGAGTACAGCACCAAGCTGGCTCTCTGGATCTCCAATTCCAGGCTTTGGCTCTTGGGTGGCATTTCTGGACCTCCTCTCTGGACCTCCAGGAAAGAAGGGAGCTCACTGCACTAAATAGTGGGTCCCAGGCCAGGCAGCCTTTACCACAAGCTGACTGAAGAACCCTTGGGCTTTAAAGGAACATTGATGGTTGCTGGTAGTAATTGCCATGGGCCTGTGGTAGTGGTGGCCACAGAGCCCGACTCCTCTGCCTATGAAAAGGGGAAGGAAGCCTGGGAAGGACAGCATCTTGTTTCAGTGCCATCTCAACCGCAATATGATAGAACACCAAATAGACTTCTAAGGTATTTTACTCCAATCCCTGTCTCCTGGATAGCACCTCTGAACCTGCCTGGGGCCTGGGGGAAGTCGCTACCTTTAAGGGAAGGAAGCAAACCTGGATACCTTTGCTATCTGATGATTGTAGAGCCCCAGGGCCTTAAGTGAACATAGGCAGTAGCCAGGTAGTGGTTACAGTGAGCCTTGGATGAGCCCCAGTGCTATGCTGGCTTCAGGTCTGATCCAATGCAGTTCTAGCAGAAGAGACAACAGGGATGCTTGTTCATTCCATACCCAGCTCCAGGTGGCTCAGAACAGACAGCGAGACTCTATTTATTTGGGAGAAAGTAAGAGAAGAGGACATGAATCTCTGCCTGGTAATACAGATGCTTGTCCAAGACCATCAAGGCAGTACCTCTATGAGTATGGAAGACTGACAGCATTACTGGATTTGGGGTTCCCCCTAAAGTAGAAACAGCTTAGATCACAACATCCATGCCATTTCAAATATTGGGAAGCCTTATGAAGAAGAAAGGATACAAACTAGCCAGGACTGTGAAAACTACAATAATTATCTAACTCTTCAATTCCCAGACACAGGCAAACATCCACAAGAATCAAAACCATTCAGGAAAACATGATCTCACCAAACAAACTAAATAAGTCACCAGAGACCAATCTGGAGAAACAGAGATATGTGATTTTTCAGACAGAATTAAAACTAACTGTTTTGAGGAAACACAAAGAAATTCAAAATAAGCAGAGAAGGAATTCAGAATTCCATCGGATTAATTGAACAAAGAGATTAAACTAATTTAAAAGAAGCAAGCAGTAATTCTAGAGTTGAAAAACGCAATGGACATACTGAAAAATGGATCAGTATTTTAATAGCAGAATAGATCAAGCAGAAGAAAGAACTAGTGAGCTTGAAGACAGGCTATTTGGAAATACACAGTCAGAGGAGACAAAAGAGAAAAAAAATTAAAAAAAACAATGCATGCCTACATGTTTGGGAAAACAGCCTCAAAAGCACAAATCTAAGAGTTATTGGCCTTAAATAGGAGGTAGAGGAAAAAATAGGGGTAGAAGGTTTATTCAAAAGCATTATAACAGGGATCATACTCAAACTAGACAAAATGTGTCATATCCAAGTACAAGAAGGTTATAGAACACCAAGTAGATTTAACCCAAAGATGACTACCTCAAGGCATTTAATAATCCAACTTCCAAAATTCAAGGATGAAGAAAGGATCCTAAAAGCAACAAGAGAAAATAAACAAACAGCATGCAATCAAGCTCCAATATGTCTGGCAGTCGACTTTTCAGTGGAAACCTTATAGGCCAGGAGAGAATGGCATGACATATTTAAAGTGCTGAAGGGGGAAAATAGTTTACCCTAGAATAGTATATCCAATGAAAATATCATTCAAACATAAAAAAAAAATACTTTTCCAGACAAACAAAAGTTGAGAGATTTCATCAACACCAGCATCCCTACAGGAAATATTAAAGGGAGTACTTCAAGCAGAAAGAAAAATATGTTAATGAGCAATAAGAAATCATCTGAAGGTAAAAAACAAACTGGTATTAGTAAGTACACAGAAGAATATAGAATATTATAACATTGTATTTGTGTTGTGCAAACTACCGTTATCTTAAGTATAAAGACTAAAAGATAAACCAGTAGAAAATAATAACTACAACAACTTTCCAAAACATAGTACAATAAGATATAAATAAAAACAAAAGAGGTTAAGTGTGGGGTAAAGTTAAGGCACATGGTTTTCATTAGTTTCCTTTTTGCTTGTTTGTTTATGCAAGTATTGCTATACTGTTATCATGTTAAAACAATGGATTGTAAGGCAGTATTTTCCACCACTTATGGTAACACAAAATCAAAATTATATAATGGATACACAAAATAAGGAATTAAGTCATACCACCAGAGAAAATCACCTTCACTAAAAGGAATACAGGAAAAAAAAAAAAAAAAGGAAAAGAAGAGCATAAAACAACCAGAAAATAAATAGTAAAATGGCAGGAATAAGTGCTTACTTATCAATAATAACGTAGATTGTAAATAGACTAAACTCTCCAATCAAAAGACAGAGTGGCTGAATGGATTTAAAAAAGCAAGAGCGAATGATCTGTTGCCTATAAGAAACCCACTTCAGTTATAAAGATACAAATAGATGGAAAATAAAGGGATGGAAAAAGATATTTCATGCAAATGGAAACCAAAAAAAAATAATAACCAGCAGAAGCAGCTATACTGATATCAGACAAAATTGATTTCAAGACAAAATTGATTTCAATGTAAAAGCTCTAAGAAGAGACAAAGAATGTCATTATATAATAATAAAGGGGTCAATTCAACAAAAGAATATAACAGTTTTGAATATATTTACACCCAACATTGGAGCACCCAGATATATAAAGAAAACATTATTAGAGCTAAAGAGACAAATAGACCCCAATACAATAATAGCTGGACACTCCAACACCTGTCCTTCAGCATTGGACGTATCTTTCAGACAGAAAAGTCAAGAAGGAGACATTGGAATTAATCTGCACTATAGAACAAATGAAGCTAATAGGCATTTACAGTACATTTCATCCAATGACTGTGGAATACACATTTTTCTTCTCAGTACATGGATCTTTCTCAAGGACAGACCATATATTAGGTCATAAAACAAGTCTTAGAACATTCAAAAAGTTGAAATAATATCAAGAATCTTCTCTGGTCACAATTGAATAAAACTAGAATTCAATAACAAGAGGAATTTTGGAAACTATACAAACAAATAGAAATTAAACATTGTGTTCCTGAAGGACCAGTGGCTAAATGAAAACATTATGAAGGAAAATGAAAAGTTTATTGGAACAAATTATAATGGAAACAAAACATACTAAAACCTATGGAATACAGTGAAAGCAATACTAGGAGGGAAATTTACAGTTTTAAGTGCCTAAATCAAGAAAAAAGAAAAACTTTAAATAAATAACCTAAGATGCATCTTAAAGAACTAGGAAAGCAAGAGCAAACCAAACCCAAAATTAGTAGAAGAAACTAAATAATAAAGAACTGAGCAGAAATAAACAAATTTGAAATTTAAAAAATCGAAAAAATCAATGAAACTATAAGTTGGTTTCTTTAAAAGATAAATAAAATTGACAAATCTTTAGCCAGGCTAAATATGAAAAAAGAGGGAAGACTCAAATAAATAAAATGATGGATGAAAAAGGAGATATTACAAGTGATACTGCAGAAATTCAAAGAACCATTAGTGGCAACTATTAGCAAGTGTATGCCAACAAATTGGAAAATCTAGAGGAAATGGATCAATTCCTAGACATAAACCTACCAAATTTGGACCATGAAGAAATAAAAAAACTTGAACAGACCAATAACAAGTAATAAGATCAGAGACATAATAAATATGTCTACCAGTAAAGAAAATCCCAGGACCCTATGGCTTCATTGTTGAATTCCATCAAGCATTTAAAGAACTAATACCAATCCTACTCAGACTCTTCTGAAAAACAAAGGAAGAGGGACTATTTCCAAACTCATTCAATGGGGACAATATTATCCTGATACCAAAACCAAAGACACATCAATTAAAGAAAACCATAGGCCACTATCTCTGAAGAATATTGATGTAAAAATCCTTAATATACTGGCAAACCAAAATCAATAATACATTAAAAAGATCATTCATCATAACCTGACTTTATTTTTTACATCTTAACCTGACTTTATTTTTTAAAGCCTTTTCTTATCAATAATTTTTTAAGTTTTATTTTAGCTTCAGGGGTACATATACAAGTTTTATTATATAGGTAAACTGAGTGTATAGGGGGGTTGGTGTACAGATTACTTTGTTACCCTGGTAAAAAGCATAGTATCCAATAGATAGTTTTTTATTCCTCTCCTTCCTCCCACCATCCAAGCTGAAGTAGGCTTCAGTGTCTGCTGTTCCCTTCTTTGTGTCTATATGTGCTGGTATTATAGCTCCACTTATAAGTGAGAAAATGTGGTATTTGTTTTTCTGTTCTTGCATTAGTTTGCTTAGAACAATGGCTTCCAGCTTCATTCATGGTGTTGTAAGGGACATTATTTCATTCTTTTTATGGCTGCATATTATGCCATGGTGTGTATGTTCCACAGTTTTTTAATGTACTCTACCATTGATGTACATTTAGGTTGATTCTGTATCTTTGCTATTGTGAATAGTGCTGTGATGAACATATGAATGTGAGTGTCTTTATGGTGAAATGGTTTATAATTTATTGGGTACAATCACCAAATAATGAGATTTCTGGGTCAAATGATATTCTGTTTTAAGTTCTTTGAGGAATCACCATTCTACTTTCCTCAATGGCTGAACTAATTTACACTACCACCAGCAGTGTAAAAGCCCTCCCTTTTCTCCACAACCTCACCAAGATCTGTTGTTTTTTGACTTTCTAGTAATAGCCATTCTAACTGGCATGAGATTGTATCTCATTGTGGTTTTGATTTGCATTTATCTAATGACTACTGATGTTGGACATTTTTGCATATGCACACTGGCCACATGCATGTGTTCTTTTGAAAAGTATCTGTTTATGTCCTTTGCCCACTTTTTTTTTTAGTGGGGTTGTGTGTTTTTTACTTGTAAATTCGTCTACATTCCTTATAAGATTCTGGCTACTAGACCTTCATTTGACACAGAGTTTTCAAAAATTTTCTCCCTTTCTGTAGGTTGTATATTTACTCTGTTGATATTTTCTTTTGCTGTGCAGAAGCTCTTTCGTTTAATTACATCCCATTTGTCAATTTTTGTTTGCACTGCAATTGCTTTTCATGTCTTCATCATTAAATCATATGTGGTTTGGTTTGACTGTGTCTGCCCCCAAATCTCATCATGAATTGTAGCTTCAATAATCCCCATGTTTCATGGGAGGCATCCAGTGGGAGGTCACTGAATCATGGGGCCAGGGTTTTCCCATGCTGTTCTCATGATAGTGAATAAGTCTCATGAAATCTAATCATTTTATAAAGGGGAGTTCCCCTGCACATGCTCTCTTGCCTGCCGCCATGTAAGATATGCCTTTGCTTCTCCTTTGCCTTCCTCCATGACTGTGAGGCCTACCAAGCCAGGTGGAACTGTGAGTTCATTAAACTTCTTTTTTTATATAAATTATGCAGTCTCAGGTATGTCTTTATTAGCAGCATGAGAACAGACTTATACAGTAAATTGTTACCAGGTAGTGGGGCACTATTGTAAAGATACCTGAAAATGTGGAAGTGACTTTGGAACTGTGTAACAGGCACAGGTTGGAACAGTTTAAAGGGCTCAGAAAAAGATAAGAAAATAGGGGAAAGTTTGAAGCTTCCTAGAGACTTGTTGAATGGCATGACCAAAATTCTGATAGTGATAGGGACAATAAAATCTGGGCTGAGGTTGTCTCAGATGGAGGTGAGGAACTTGTTGGGCAGTGGAGTAAAGGTCACTCTTGGTATGCAAAGATACTGGTGGCATTTTGCCCCTGCCCTAGAGATCTGTGGAATTTTGAACTTGAGAGAGATGATTTAGGGTATTTGGGGGAAGATATTTCTGAGCAGCAAAGCATTCAAGAGGAAGCAAAGCATAAAAAGTTTGGAAAACTTGCAGCTTAACAAAGCAATAGAAAAGAAAAATCCATTTTCTGGCAAGAAATTCAAGCTGGCTGCAGAAATTTGCAAGAGTCCCTACTGTGGCACTGCCTAGTGGAGCTGGGAGAAGAAGACCACCATCCTCCACAACCTGGAATGGTAGATCCATCAACAGGTTGTACCATGCACCTGGAAAAGCCAAAGACAATCAACATTAACCTGTGAAAGCAGTCAGGAGTGGGGGTGCACCCTGCAAAGCCATAGGGGTGGAGCTGCCCAAGTTTGTAGGAGCCCACCTCTTGCATCAGCATGCCCTGGATGTAAGACATGGAGTCAAAGGAGATCATTTTGAAACTTTCAGGTTTAATGACTGCCCTGTTTGATTTAGGACTTGCATTGGGCCTGTAGCCCCTTTGTTTTGTCTCATTTCTCCCATTTGAAATGGGTCTGTTTAGCAAATGCCTGTACCCCCATTGAATCTAGGAAGTAATTAAATTGCTTTTGATTTTACAGGCTCTTAGGCAGAAGGGACTTGCCTTGTCTCAGGTAAGACTTTGGACTGTGGACTTTTGAGTTAATGCTGAAATGAGTTAAGGCTTTGGGGGACTGTCAGGAAGGCAAAATTGATTTTGAAATGTAAGTACATGAGATTTGGGAGGGGCTGGGTTGGAATAACAGTTTGACTTGGCTGTGTCCCCACCCAAATCTCATCTTGAATCGTAGCTCCGATAACCCCTACATGTCATAGGAGGGACTCAGTGTGATGTAACTGAATTATGGGGGTAGAGTTTTCCCATGCTGTTCTCATGATAGTGAATAAGTCTCATCAGATCTGATGCTTTTATAAAGGGGAGTTCTCCTGCACATGCTCTCTTGCCTGCCGCCATGTAAGATATGCCTTTGCTTCTCCTTTGCCTTCCTCCATGATTGTGAGGGCCCTCCAACCATGTGGTACTGTGAATCCATTAAGCCTCTTTCCTTTATAAATTACTCAGCCTCGTGTATATCTTTATTAGCAGCAAGAGAACACACTAATGCAAAATCTTTGCCAAGTCCTATGACAGGAATGGTATTTCCTAGGTTGTCTTTCAGGGTTTTTTGCTGTTTTAGGTTTTACATTTAAGTCTTTAATCCATCGAGTTGATTTTTGTTTATAGTGTAAAGAATGGGTGCAGTTTCAATCTTCTGCATATAGCAAGCCAGTTATCACAGCACCATTTATCAAAGATGGGATCCCTTCCCAATTGCTTGTTTTTCGTAATTTTGTCAGGGATTAGATGCATGACACTGGTACAAAAACAGACACAGAGACCAATGGAACGTAATAGAGAGCCCAGAAATAATACCTGACTTTAAATTATACTCCAGAGCTATAGTAAACAAAACAGCATAATACTGACATAAAAACACACACATAAATCAGTGGAACAGAATAGAGAAGCCAGAGACAAATCCATATATCTACAGTAAGCTAGTTTCTACAAAGGTGCCAAGAACGTATATTGAGGAAAGGACAGCCTCTTCAATAAATAGTACTGGGAACACTGGGCATCCATATGAAGAAGAATCACACTTGACTCCTATCTCTCACCATATACAAATATCAAATCAAGATGGATTACAGACTTAAATATAAGACCTCAAACTATGAGAAACTACCACAAGAAAACATTCAGGAAACTCTACAGGACACTGGACTAAGCAAAGATTTTTTGAGTAATAGCCCACAAGCACAGGCAACCAAGGCAAAATTAGGCAAATTGGATCACATCAAGTTAAAAAGCCTGTGCACAAAAAAAGGAAACAATCAACAAAGTGAAAAGACAACCCACCAAATAGGATTAAATGTTTGCAAATTATCCATCTGACAAGGGAGTAATGATTCACAACCAGAGTATATAAGGAGCTCAAATAACTCTATAGAAAAAAGCTAATAATCCAATTAAAAATGGGCAAAAGAATAAATAGATATTCTCAAAAGACATACAAATGACAAACAAGTATATAAAAAATGCTCAGCATCATTGGTCATCAGAGAAATGCAAATCAAAACTACAATGTGATATCATCTCACTCCAGTTAAAGTGACTTATATCCAAAAGTCAGTGATAACAAATGCTGGTGAAGCTATAGAGAAAAGGAAACCCTCATACACTGTTGGTGGGAATGTAAACTAGTACAACCACTATGGAGAACAGTTTGGAGGTTCTTCAAAAAAACAAAAATACAGGCCACTGGTTGCACTCCTAGATAAATATCCAAAAGAAAGGAGATAAGTACATCAAAGAGATACTCTTGTACTTTTATTATAGCAGTATTCACAATAGCTAATATTTGGAATCAACCTAAGAGTCCATCAACAGAGGAATGGATAAAGAAAATGTAGGACATATACACAATGGAGTACTTACTATTCAGCCATAAAACAAGAAGAGCTTGTCATTTGCAACAACATGGATGAAACTGGAGGTCATCATGTTAAGTGAAGTAAGCCAGGCACAGAAAGACAATCTTCACATATTCTCACTTATTTGTGGTAGCTAAAAATTAAAAGAATTGAACTCAGAGATATAGAATAAAAGAAAGGTTATCAGAGGTTAGGAAAGGTAGTGGGCATGAGTGGGTAATTAGTGGGGATAGTTAAGGGGTACAATAAAAGAAAGAATTAATAGGACCTAGTATTGGCTAGCCCAACAGGGTGACTATAATAAAAATAATTTAATTTTACATTTTAAAATAACTAAAAGAGTATAACTGGATTATTTGTAACACAAAAGATAAATGTTTGAGATTATAGATACCTCATTTACTCTGATGTGATTATTATGTGCTGCATGCCTGTATCAAAATATCTCATGTAATTCATAAATATATACACCTACTATGTGCCCACAATGTTTTCCAAATATCTAAATAAGCGCTGCAGAAAAAGCATTGCCATATGTTTGAACGCAGCACAATCTGCCAGCAAGAGAAGAGACTGAATGATACATAAACCTTCCTTATTGACACTTGAGTCAATATGCCATTAGTTTGCAGCAGCACCACCATAATTGCCAACTGAGGAGTTTACAGAAAAAAAAAAAAAAAAAAAAAAAAAACAGATACGCAGGTTGATTCCAGAAATTTACATAGAATCAGTGGCCAGTTTACAGCATCTCAAAAGAATAAAAGAGTTATAAGGAAAAAAGGCATCTAGAGAAACAGCTGAAAGATCCACCATCTTGTATTAAATGTCTGCTTATAGCCAGCAAAGTTTCTCCAAGATGGAAATTGGCAGAGCCTTGGGAAGACTAAAATATTAAGTTTATACCTAATACTTAAAAGCAAAAGGTTAACTAGATGACTGCTAAAGTGTGTGTCCAATCTTTCATGATCACGTATACTCCTTATCATTAAAATAATAATAACTCCCAGCATGGCTAACTTTTGGTGAATACACTCCTGTACTTCCCTATTGTTTGCATCCATTCTAATTGACCAGTGTCCAATTAGGCTGTCATATTTCTTTAAGGATATTTTTGAAACAAAATTTCCTGATCTGTCTTGATTTTCCCTGATACTCTTTATTGCTGTGAAGGCCTCTTCCATAGAATCACTTGGGATATCTGAAAGGGTCACATGATGAAAATTTCCCCTATCTTACATTTGATAGGCCAATGTTGCCAGCTATTTAAGGCCTAAGTTAATAAACAAGAAAACACTTGGTTAAGGGGTACATATAAGTTAAAAGAACTAACTGCTACCAGATGGGCTAGGAGGCCCAGGAGGAGCCTATTAATTAACACCTCATTAGCTCTGTCTTCTCTTATCACTAGTTGCAGAGAGTTCATGGCTAGTTGCAGGGAGTTTATAGTTTCATGGCTGCTCACTTCCACCAAAACAAGGACACTCTGGGAGGTCTAGCTACTCAGAAAGCCATACAGCTAAAAGAAGTCCAGGAAACTTCCAGCAGCAGCAGGGACATTCTGGGTGGGTTTTTTGAACAGCATCTATAATAAGTGATGTGGCTAAAGCAACAGTAGTACCTAAGAGTAACAGTGGCAACCTTAAAAAGGTTGACAAACTTTAGGGTAAAACACAGATCCTAGCTGGTTTCTTCAGATTTGGCAGCATTTAGCATCTTTGGTCACATGGCTATAACTAGTTTCCTGCTGCCTTTTCACTCCAGCTCATGGTTATTCGGTGAGGAGGAGAAGCACCACAGAACAATGCCAACACCAGTTCAGTCTGAGGTGTGAGTGTGGGAGAGGCTGTGAGTGTGAGAAAAGTAGCATGAAAAATGCAAACATTCTGATTCTAAAATAGAATATTAAATCCATTTCTATAAGCAAGTACAGGAGGATCTTGGCAGTGTATTAAAGTTCATGATTCCTGCACATCATCTCATATTGTAAGTGAAGTCCTACCAAGAGGCAGGGAGATGGGCTATAGTAACCAAACATCTTATATACTTTAATATAATGTTGTCAGGGACATTGTTCAGCCATAAAAAGCTAGTTCAAAACTAACAGGAAACTCAGAGAAGCGGGTGCTTTAAAAAGTGGGAGGTATGGTATGATGAGAAGTGTACAGATTTTGGATTCAGATAAACCTGAGTTCAGATCCCAGATCTGCCATTGAATGTATATTTTGTGACGTCAATCAAGGTGACTTTAGTCTTCTCATTTATCAAATGGAACTAGGAATAGCTCCTATAAACTAAGGTTTAATGAGGATTAATGAAAACGTTATATGTAAAGCCCCTAGCACAAGAGTGTCACATAATAAGTGCTCAGTAAGTGGTTATTCACTTTCCACTTTGCTCTCATTTCTTCTTGGCCTCTTAGACAATGAGAACTTATGACACAGACAAAAAAACTGGGCCTAGGAAGGCCATAAAGTGGAGGATGACTAGGCATAACACTTCTTTTTATGAAATTGTAACTAGAGACAAAGCATTTCTGCCTTCTGGGTTCAGAAAGGCTCTTGTATAACAATCTGGGGCGTATGGAGGGGAGGTTAAAATAAACAACTAATTAAACCAGAACATGTAATATGCTATTACAAGAGGGAGGAGGAAAAATTAATAACTTCTAAAAGCTCCTTCATCTGCTGTGTGTATCTGTGCTCTGAAGACTTCAGCCAGATCGATTTGACAGGATATGGGCTTGGCAGGTGCGTTATACTCTGAAGGGAGGCTCGGTGGTCTTTCAGCTTTGCCCCAAATACCGGATGATCTCCATTCAGGAAGATCTCAGACTGACTCATCAGAGAAGTCTAGGAATTGAAAACCTGAGCTAAAAATCATTGTGGGCAGCCTTTTCTGAGTATGTATGAAAGGAAGATAAAGAGATAAATATTTCTGCTATAAAGGATGCAAACAGTGGTGTTGCCAGGTAGGCTGCCCTATTTACCTTGCCTAGGATCAGCCATAAAGATATTTCCTAGACAAACCAAAGTGCTGGCCAAAAGCCCAGATATTACAAATAATTTAATTCAAAAAATAGCTGAAGGGTACAAATGCTTATTAGAGTCAAGTTGTTTTCCCAGCTAGACTCTCCAAGTACTCTAAGAACTGCTGAGATAAAGCAAACATGTTACAAATGTACCACAATTTATTATGTAAAATTGGTATTTCCTATGCTGAATTTGCTTGAAGATAAATTAGAATCCATTTCTTTATAAAAAGATTCACACCAGGATTTCCTTTCAATAGTGCATTTAAGAATAATTTTTCTCCATATGCAGCTCTTCATGGATGTGCTTACTGGGCAAAACAGAAAGTCCTGTATCAGAAAGGAAAGAGGCGATGATTTATAAAGAACCAAGGAAAGCAACTGCCTTCTCATTGGTCATACTGTGCTATCAGCCAATCACCAGGAACAGCCTGAAATGTTACCCAAAGGACTGCAATTAAAAGTGTGGCTCCTGAATTGTCTGTTTGGAATCAAGCTTTGCCACAAGGTTCCTAAGTGCATCAGCATCCCTCTTAATAAGTATTAAATTCTGTAGCTATATATTATGGTTAAAACCTATTAAGTACTGATTCTAGGCATACAGGCAGTTGACATATGTCACCATAGCTCTTTCGGTGATGGAGGAGAAATTATAATTTAGAAAGGCAAGAAGGAAATAAAATTAGTTTCTATTAAAATTAAAGGAAAGCATTAGCTGACTTCATTAAGGCAAGTCAGAGCCATTAGGAAATGAAATTACATATCTAAAATCATGAAGCCTGCAGATAGAGCAATAACTA
Source organism: Cheracebus regulus (assembly GCA_963574635.1). NCBI lineage: Eukaryota > Metazoa > Chordata > Mammalia > Primates > Pitheciidae > Cheracebus > Cheracebus regulus. The sequence continues at coordinate 24,542 of CAUYQU010028875.1, read as the reverse complement.
TGGAATCTATCTATTTCTCTTCTAAATTTATCCAATGTTACCTCAAAGCCCTGCCAGAAACATAATTCATTCTCTCATGCCTCTTTCATAGTTAGAGTTATAGAACTTTACATAAGAGGCTAAAATTACCCCATATTGTAAGACACTTACAAGGTTGCTATTCATGTGTTTAGTCCTAGAGTTGCATCCTGGCCAAAACAGTCTATGCAATCAAGAGGAATTTCAAAATAAGCCAAGTTTTCATTTTTATTTATTTTTCTTGTTTTTATATACAGGGTGTCACTTTGTCACCCAGCACAGAAATCATAGCTCAATGTAATGTTGAACAACTGGCTTCAAGCAATCCTCCCACCTCAGCCTCCTAAAGGACTAGGATTACAGGAATCAACCAGAATGCTTGGCCATCATTTGTATTGCTTAAACATTGCTGTATCAGTCAGAGTCTCAGCAGGACATAGCTGGAATGCTCAAATGGTGTAAGTGGGAAAGATTTAATATAGGGGCCATTTTTATGAAGATGTAGTAAGGGTAGGGAAAACCAACAAAGACAGTGAAATGCCTGGGGACTAGCAACAGAGGGAAGCTGCTACCATGTCCAGAAGTGAAGGAAACAGGAGAAGGAGTGGTATTACTAAAACTCAGTGGACACTGTAGCCATAAAAGTAGGACTTCGCAACAGAAGTTTTAACACTTAATAAAGGACTGAAGCCACTGCCAAAATCGAAACCAGGTTAGTTGTGGGGTGAAAAATCAATACCCTATCTAACATCTCTCTTTTCTCATTATTTGATCTTATGCTAGTGCCTCTCATTGACTGATTCTGAAGAAGCCCCAGCTAGAGACCTGGGAGATGTGGTACCTAGAGCCTTCAGGGGTGTAAAGCAGAGAATGGTAGAGAATAAATCTGCAGGGGAAAAAATGGAAAATAACTACTACTGTTAGGGGCAGAAGAGGGTAGGCAGGTCCTCGGCAAGAGCCCCACCCTCAAACTGAAAAGCCCAATGTGGAGGCCCAAAGTGAGAACATACATTCCTGTTTTCTTACTTGAATGTTGCCTTTTCCAAAACCACCAGTGGCCCACCCTGCCCCACCTATCCTGTGCCCATAACAACCCCAGGCTCAGCCAGCAGAGAAATAGAGAAGCAGCTGGATGCAGGGGACTACAGTGAGACATCACAGAGAGGTGGCTTGACTTCAGATGGACAGCTTGATGGCACAGCTTCAGAGAGGAGTCTGGCTGGGGAGGGCTGGATTCCATGGGAAGATTACCTTCCCGTTCATCCCATTTCAGTTCCACTTCCCAGTGAGAGCCATTTTCCCCAGCAATAAAATCCCACGCATTTGCTATCTTCAATTCATTCATGTGACCTCATTCCTCCTGGATGCCAGAAAAGAACTCAGGTTCCATGAGTGTGGGTACAAAAGGCTGTCACACTAACCCTCCACTGAGCTGTTAACACTTAAGCCATCTGTGGCTGGCAAAGCTAAAAGGCACTGTAACACTTCCTCTGGGGCTTCAGGGGTTGCAAACATGCTCCGCTGGATGCTGCCACGAGGGGAGTATGGAATTTGCTCTTGCTGGTGCCCAAAAGCACTCACCCTGGCTCCTGCTCTCACTCACATGAGCTCCCTCTCCAGCATGGGGTGGAGCTGCAAGTGAGTGGATTTTACCCCAGCTGGACCTGTGCATTCCTGTTTACACTCATGAAGGGGTTGGGGAAATACCCTGCTTCAGTACTACTGTGAATATGGATTCATAAACCACAGCAATACTTCCTTAAGATGTCCCATTTATCTTTCACCAATTTCCGTCACAAATCATAGTTCTTCTCCTCATAACCCTTTATAATCTCCTCTAGCTCTTCTGTTTATGTACCTATTATTAATATCTTATTCTCTCACCCTCCTTTTTTACTCTTGATTCATTCTATGTCACAGAAATTCAAGAGTAAGCCTGATAAGGCAGAAGCCTCTTTCCAGTGTGTAGGAAAATAAGAAAGCAATGTATACTGGGCTTGAATTCTCTTTAGCAAGCAAGAAGAAGGAAACATTCAATTTTTAACAATTTTTATCTCTTTAAAATAGAACTTGCTAAAATTCTAATCTAATTGTTCCTTTATTGCCATCAGCATGAATACAAGTATCACTATTCTATGGTCACTCTGCTAAAGCCATACCTGCTTACTCTGAAATTTTTAGTATTGTATTTTGACTCATCTGAGGTTGAATGTCACTATGGTTTCTGCAACCTCTTACATTTTTTTTTCTTTAGGAATTAGAGTATTCTTGAAAGAAGTAAACAGTACTAAAAATGAACTTTAAAATTTAAAGCAATAGCATAATGGGCCTGCATTTAGAAGCTTATATTCTGCTAGATGTTGTCAGGGAAGGAGTCAAACAGAGGACTGGTAAAAGCATCGTCATCCCAAGGTAACTGTGTGCATGCCCAAACTGCATCCTATGAAAAGCAACATCACAGGCCTCACACTGTAGGGGAAAGCAAACTGCATTAAAGTAACCCAGCTAGCAACTACACTCTTGTGTTCACTGAAGTATTATTCACAATAGTCAAGATATGGAATCAACCTAAATTTCCATCAGTAGATGAATGGATAAAGAAATTGTGGTGTATATACACAATTTAATAGTGTTCTGCCTTTAAAAAGAAGGAAATCTTGACACTTGCAACAACACGAATGAACCTGGAGAACATTACACTAAGTGAAATAAACTAAGCAGATAAAGAAAAATACTGCATGATCTCATTTATATGTGGAATCTAAAAAAGCTAAATTTATAGAAGTAGAGACTAGAATGGGGGTTACTAGAGGCTAGTTCGGTGGAGGAAGAGAATAGGGAGATGTTGGTCACAAGGTACAAAGTTTCATTTAGCCATATAGAAAAACTTTTTGAAACTGATTGCAGAGTGTGGTGACTATAGTTAATAATAGTGTATTGTACATTTCAAAATTGCTAAGATAGTACATTTCAAATGTCTCACCACAAAAATGATAAGTGAGGGGATGGATATAGTTTAGCTTGATTTAGTCATTCCACATTGTATACTTATACTAAAAATCACATTGTACTCTATAAATATATAAAATTATTGTCAATTAAAAATAATATTTTTAAAAGAACCATGTGAAAATTTTGGAAATGAAAAGTACAATAATTTAAAAGAAAAATTTATTAGAGCTCAACATATTATAATTGGCAGGAAAAAGAATTAGTGTGCTTGAAGATGATAGATTAATAGAGATTATGCAATCTGAAGAACAAGAAAGAAGAACAGAGCCTTAGAGAAATGTGGAACCATTATGTGCACCAATATATGCATGATGAGGGTGACAGAAGGAGAAGAGAAAAGGGATAAGAAAAATATTTGAAGATATAATGGCTCAAAACTTCCCAAAACTCTTGAAAAACATTAATCTACACATTCAAATATCTCAACAAACTCAAAATATGATAAAAATAGATATCTGAAAATAGTCACATCATAGTAAAAGTGCTTAAGGACAAAAAAAGGAGAAAATATTAAAATCAGCAAGAGAAAAATGGTTCATTACTTATAAGGGAGCACCAATAAGATTAATAGCTGACTTCTCATAAGAAACTTTGTAGGTCAGAAAGCAGTGTGATAATATATTCAAAGTGCTCAAAGGGAAAAAATGAGCAACCAATGATCCAATATTTGGCAAAGCTATATTTTTAAAATGAAGAGGAAATAATAGCATTCTCAAATAAATGAAAACCGAGAGAATTCATTGCTAGCAGGACTTCCTTGCAAGAAATATTAAAGGAAGTTGTTCAGACTAAAAGGAAATGACCAAACAGGAATTCAATTCTACACAAAAAAATAAAAAGCACTGGTTTAGGTAATTATGTAATCACAAAAGATAAATGAGTCACATCAGCATAAATGGTATAGTAGGTACTTCCACACGTTACTCCCAGTCTCAGCCCTCATCTTCCTATTCTCTTCCTCCAACAAACCAGCCTCTGGTAATCCCCATTCTACTCTCTACTTCTATGAGTTTAACTTTTTTAGATTCCACATGTAAGTGAGATCATGCAGTATTTTTCTTTATCTGCCTAGTTTATTTTACTTAGTGTAATGTCCTCCAGGTTCATCCATGTTGTTGCAAGTGTTAAGATTTCCTTCTTTTTAAAGGCAGAAATGCCAAAAAAAAACAAGCAGAAACTGTCAGAATCAACATTGTCAGAACTCCAGAAAACAGTCAAAAGTTTGCAGCAAACAATCTAACAGTGAATTAAGAAAAAGGCAATATAAAACCATTTTGTGATGTTTTAACCTGCCCTTACTCCATCCCTAGTGTGAGACCATGGCCCCTGGTTCTAGGAGGAGCAGAACATACCTTATTCACAAACTATTATGAATATATGTTCTAACCTGTCTAGGGACTACATGAAAAACCAATGCAAGACATTCATATCTATTTTGCCTAACTTTGGGCTCAAGCTAGAAAAATGGTAGACTTTACTGGAAAACACTGCAAGTTAAACTAAAAACCCTTAGATGCTGGGGACAAAAAAAATATGTAGTCAAAATACACATACATACACACACACACACACACACACACACACACACACACACACACAGCCAAAAACCAAAAACCAAACAAACAAAAAACCTAAGGAATGAAAAAAACCTGGGGAGAATTTCTTTGTGAACCTAGGATTTTCAAAAGTAGCAGTTTATACCTGGTAATTTAGGAAGTCATGCACACAACAAGACACATGCTAAGACCTAAGAAGGCCTAAGCTTTCACTTCAGGCTGAATCCTAGGCTCTGTGCAAGCCTAAGTGTTGAAGGAGTGCCATGGCATAGAGCTAATCTGCAAATAGTAGGAGAGGTGTCCTTTGTCTGTCTGTCTGTGCTCCTGTTTGTGCTTGTGCACTAGCAAGGTAATCTCTATCAAAACATTAGCTGAATACAAGCTAAGGAACAGAAACTTCAGTTGCAACACATGACAAAGAATATAGTATTTGCAAAAATAGCTTGAGTTAGTCTCTAAATAAATAAACTAGTTCAGCCTTAAGCAGTTAAAAACAAAACTCTGGGGAAGAGAGAAAATTTCATAAATAAGCTTGTGTTTGAGGTAGGCCTTAAGGAATGGGAAAATTTGCCTTCAATAAATAATAGAATGAGAAGCTAGGAGAGGAAAGCTTTTACCATTAGAGGAATGCAGGGAGCCACACTGGGAAAACAGCAACATCTAACTTTGATCTTAGGAAAACTCAGCCTGCAAGAGGTAAGGCCCAGATTGTCCTCTGGGGAAGAAAAGCAAGGAAAAAAAAATATGCACTCAGTATTTCCTGATGAAGCTGCAGAAAAGTGGGAGTTACTTTCTCCATTAGAAAGGTTGTCATCTTTGTTAGGTTGACAAAGGTTGAAACTAGGCCAGTGGTTCTTGTTGAATTGGATTAATATAAATGTTGAGAGTTGAGAGCTATTTACTGTCCAATGGTAGAAATAAGAAGAACTTTGTCCAATACCTTAGCTTTACAGATGAGGAAGACAAGGCCAAGGGATAGGATGTGACTTTACCAGCAATGTATTGAAGGCCTAGAATTTGAGCTAGGTCTTAAGGAATGGTTTGTATTCTAGCATTTTAGTTTTCATTATACCCCAGTGTGTATCCTGACAACAAGGGAAATGAGTTATAGGATATTAAAAATACTTCATCAATTCTCCTTTTAAATATCCTCACACACCAAGGGGAAAAAGATACATATATTATTAATGTTATCTGTACATAAATCTAAAAATGTCTATCAGTATCTCCTTAATATATAGTATTTGTAATGAAATAAATAATGTCTAACTTTCATGAAGTGCTTTAGAGTTGACAAAGCATGTTATATATTCAATTTAACCCATACAACAACCTTGTGTGGTAGGTATTATTATCAACAATTTTGTAAATGGTGAAAAAACAAAGAACAATTAAATAAACACTTTGAGTGTCCGAAATCATACAACTAAAAGTTTACTAAAGTTCAAACCTAAATTTCATAATTCAAGTCAACTCTAGCAATTATCCTTGAGGACATAATCTAGGTTGCCAAATCCTGTCAATCGAATCCTGCATATTTTTCCTCGTACACAGGTTTCAAATCTGTCTTGTTCTCCATGCCTACTATCCCTGGCCTCATAGAGGCTGTTGTATTTCCCATGTGCTGCTGCAATAGTATTTCAACTTTTCATACCTCCATTCTCATCCTCCTTAAATTTACCTTTCATGCAACAGCAAATGTGTTATCTAAATACATATCTAGACATTTGTTTATAATATTACAAATAAAAATAGAAGAATAAGTCAAAAGTTGGTAATATTTTAGTCGAAATGGATTAACACATTTTTAAAGGGAACTCCAATGGTGCAGTGCCATTTAGTGTTGCACTGTATAGATGCCTTCAATGTTTATAACTTTACTGGGGAGATAGAATTAACATTCTTAGCACAAATATCCCAAAAGAAAGGGGAGTATATAATAAAGTGCTAAAATGCATAAAATTAACAGTCAGGAAGTGTGAAAAAACTACCATATGGTTTATTCTCTTGATTTCAAAAAATGCTTCGAAAAGTATTTATTTGTCAAATTGAATAGTTAGTGTACCCTTAAAATGTCAATTTTTAAATTTTCCTTTTAATTCTTAAAATATGTTAATACAGTCTGATACGATTTAGCTCTGTGTTTCCAACCAAATCGCATGTTGAATTTTAATTCCCAATGTTAGGGAAGGGACCTGGAGTGAGGTGATTGGATTATGGGGTGGATTTCCCTCTTGCTGTTCTTGTGATAGTGAGTGAGTTCTCATGAGATTTGGTTGTTTGAAAAAAGCATTCAAGATGTGACTGGGTGATTTTAATGGCATATGCCCATATGCATGAACAAAGAGATTATCTGAAACTGAAACTTGTATTTAAAAGGGAAGTAGAGCGTTAAAGTTTGGAAAATTTGCAGCCCGCCCATGTGGTACGTGGGGAGAAATTCCAGATATAATATTCACTTGAAGTAAAAATAAATAAATTTATTTATTTATTTAAAAAAAGAAAATAAAATAAAAAATCCATTTTCCAGGGAGAAATTTAAGCCAGGTACAGAAATTTGCATAAATAAAGAGGAGTGGAATATTAACAGCCAAGACAATGGGGAAAATGCCTCCATGGTGTTTCAGAGACCTTTGTGGCAGACCCTCCCTTCACAGATCCAGAGGTCTAGTAGGCAAAAATTGTTTTGTGGGCTAGGTCAAACACATAAAATACTGTACAACTCCATTAAAATATCATACTTGTTAATGAGAATGATACCTCTGATGGAAACCATGATTGCTTTCTACTAACACTTTCACACTGATTGGCGGCACCGTGTCTATCCTTCTCAGTCCAAATGGCGTCTCAGGTTGCTGAAGATAGTTTTTCCTCATCATCATAACTTCCAGGCTTATAATAACCATTGCCTGGAAATAGGAACTAGAAATCTCTTATACCAAACTCTCAGAATCAATTAAACTACTTTATTGAATCAATGAGTCAAATTTCCGTAAAATATCCTCTATAAGGCCCTAAAGCACAGCCATCCTTTCCTTAGATATCCGTTTACCTCAGAATTTGCCCTCCTTTTTAATTATCTTATCTAACTGTCCATTTTCTATTTTGGCAAAAGATGCATGGAGTATTTGGTAGGCCAGAAAAGTGGGTCTTAGTATATGACCACTAAATACAATTTTTAGTGAAGAAGGTGGTGAGGATAGGAAGGGGAAGAAATAAAATACTAAGTATTTTTTAAATAATAATTTTTTAAAAATTTAAAAATATCAAAATATTACAAACCTTATTTATAAAAATACAGCTACATTAGAATAAACAAGACACATGCAATATTATTGAATATGAAGACTCCATAGTATACAAAGGTACATTCTTTCCAAATTACTTTATACATTGAACAAGATATAAGAAACAATTAAATTCATTCTGGAACTTATAACTAATATACTAATCAGGAAAAAATAAATATATGAGATATATCAAGAAAATTGTATAAAATAAAAAAATTAGAGGGTACCTGTATTACAAAATAATTTTTTTAAATTGTACTTTAGGTTATGGGATACATTGCAGAACATGCAGGATTGTTGCATAGGTACATACATGGCAATGTGGTTTGTTGCCTCCCTCTCCCCATCACCTATATCTGGCATTTATCCCCATGTTATCTCTCCCCAACCTCCTCATCCCCCCACTGTGCCTCCCCTGGCACCCCCCAACAGACCCCAGTGTATGATGCTCCCCTCCCTGTATCCATGTGTTCTCATTGTTCAATACCCGCCTATGAGTGAAAACATGCAGTGTTTGATTTTCTGTTCTTGTGTCAGTTTGTGAGAATGATGGTTTCCAGATTCATCCATGTTCATGTCCATACAAAGGACACGAGCTCATCATTTTTTATGGCTGCATAGTATTCCATGGTGTACATGTGCAACATTTACCTTGTCCAATCTATTATCAATGGGCATTCGGGTTGGTTCCAGGTCTTTGCTATTATAAACAGTGCCGCTATGAACATACGTGTGCATGTGTCTTTATAATAGAACGATTTACAGTCCTTTGGGTATATACCAAGTAATGGGATTTCTGGGTCAAATGGAATTTCTATTTCTAGGTCCTTGGGGAAGCGCCACACTGTCATCCACAATGGTTGAACTAATTTACACTGCCACCAACAGTGTAAAAGTGTTCCTATTAATCCACATCCCCTCCAGCATCTGTTGTTTACATATTTTTTAATGATCACCATTCTAACTGGCGTGAGATGGTATCTCAATGTGGTTTTGATTTGCATTTCTCTAGTAACCACTGATGATGAGCATTTTTTCATATGTTCGTTAGCCTCATATATATCTTCTTTTGAAAATGTCTGTTCATATTCTTCACCCATTTTTGGATGGGTTTGTTTGTTTTTTTCTTGTAAATCTGTTTTAGTTCATTGTAGATTCTGGATATTAGCCCTTTGTCAGATCGGTAGATTGCAAAATTTCTTTCCCATTCTATTGGTGCCAGTTCATTCTAATGATTGTCTCTTTTGCTGTACAGAAGCTCTGGAGTTTAATTAGGTCCCATTTGTCTATTTTGGCTTTTGTTGCCAATGCTTTTGGTGTTTTAGTCATGAAGTCCTTGCCTATGCCTATGTCCTGAGTGGTTTTGCCTAGGTTTTCTTCCAGGGTTTTTTATGGTGTTAGGTCTTATGTTTAAGTCTTTAATCCATCTGGAGTTTATTTTAGGGTAAGGTGTCAGGAAGGGGTCCAGTTTCTGCTTTCTGCACATGGCTAGCCAGTTTTCCCAACACCATTTATTAAACAGGGATTCCTTTCCCCATTGCTTGTTTATGTCCTGTTGGTCAAAGATCAGATGGTTGTAGATATGTGGCGTTGCCTCCAAGGACTCTGTTCTGTTCCATTGATCTACATCTCTGTTTTGGTACCAGTACCATGTTGTTTTGATTACTGTAGCCTTGTAGTATAGCTTGAAGTCAGGTAGCATGATGCCTCCGACTATATTCTTTTGCTTGGGATTGTCTTGGCTATGCGGGCTTTGTTTTGGTTCCATATGAAGTTTAAGGTGTTTTTTTCCAGTTCTGTGAAGAAGATCATTGGTAGCTTGATGGGGCTAGCATTGAATCTATACATTTCTTTGGGCAGTATGGCCATTTTCACAATATTGATTCTTCATAACCATGAGCATGGAATGTTTCTCCATCTGTTTGTGTCCTCTCTTATTTCCTTGAGTAGTGGTTTGTAGTTCTTCTTGAAGAGGTCCTTTACATCTTTTATTAGTTATATTCCTAGGTATTTTATTATCTTTATAGCAATTGTGAATGGGAGTTCACTCATGATTTGGCTGTCTTTTAGTCTGTTGTGGGTATATAAGAATGCTTGTGATTTCTACACGTTGATTTTGTATACTGAGACTTTGCTGAAGTTGCTTATCGGTTTAAGGAAATTTTGGGCTGAGATGATAGGGTCTTCTAAATATACAATAATGTCATCTGCAAATAGAGACAATTTGACTTCCTCCTTTCTTAATTGAATACCCTTTATTTGTTTTTCTTGCCTAATTGCTCTGGGTAGAACTTCCAATGCTATATTTAATAGGAGTGGTGAGAGACGGCATCCTTGCCTAGTGCCAGATTTCAAAGGGAATGCTTCCAGTTTTTGCCCATTCAGTATGATATTGGCTGTTGGTTTGTCGTAAATGGCTTTTATTATTTTGAGATACATTCCATCAATACCTAGTTTATTGAGGGTTTTTAGCATAAAGGCTATTGAATTTTGTTGAAGGCCTTCTCTGCATCTATTGAGATAATCATGTGGTTTTTGTCTTTGGTTCTGTTTATGTGGTGGATTATGTTCATAGACTTGCATATGTTGAAACAGCCTTGCATCCCCAGGATGAAGCTTACTTGATCATGATGGATAAGTTTTTTGATGTGCTTATGTAATCTGTTTGCCAATATTTTATTGAAGATTTTTGCATCTATGTTCATCATGGATATTGGCCTGAAATTTTCTTTTGTTGTGAGTCTCTGCCAGGTTTTGGTATCAGGATGATATTTATCTCATAAAATGTTTTGGGAAGGATTCCCTATTTTTGTATTGTTTGGAATAGTTTCAGAAGGAATGGTACCATTTCCTCTTTGTACGTCTTGTAGAATTCGTCTGTGAACCCAACTGGACCTGGACTTTTTTTGGGTTGTAGACTATTAATTGCTGCCTCAACTTCAGCCCTTGTTATTGGTCTGTTCAAGGTTTCAACTTCTTCCTGGTTTAGGCTTGGGAGGGTGCAAGTGTCCAGGAATTTATCCATTTCTTCCAGATTTACTGGTTTATGTGCATAGAGTTGTTTGTAGTAATCTCTGATGATAGTTTATATTTCTATGGAATCAGTGGTGATGTCCCCTTTACCATTTTTTGTTGCATCTATTTGATTCTTCTCCCTTTTCTTTTTTGTTAATCTTGCTAGTGGTCTATTTTGTTCATCTTTTCAAAAAAACAGCTCCTGGATTTATTGATTTTTTGAAGGGTTTTTTTTTTGTGTCTCTGTCTCCTTCAGTTCTGCTCTGATATTAGTTATTTCTTGTCTTCTGCTAGCTTCTGAGTTTTTTTGATCTTCCTCCTCTAGCTCTTTCAATTTTGATGATAGGATGTCGATTTTAGATCTTTCCTCGCTTCTCATGTGGGCATTTATTGTTATAAATCTCCCTCTTGACACTGCTTTCAATGTGTGCCAGAGATTCTGGTATGTTGTGTCTTTGTTCTCATTGGTTTCAAAGGACATCTTTATTTCTGCCTTCGTTTCATTGTTTATCCAGTCAATATTCAAGAGCCAGTTCAGTTTCCATGAAGTTGTGCGGTTCTGAATTCATTTCTTAATCCTGAGTTCTAATTTGATTGCCCTGTGATCTTAAAGACTGTTATGATTTCTATTCTTTTGCATTTGCTGAGGAATGATTTACTTCCGATTATGTGGTCAAATTTGGAGTAGGTGCAATGTGGTGCTGAGAAGAATGTATATTCTGTGGATTTAGGGTGGAGATTTCTGTAGATGTCTACTAGGTTTGCTTGGTCCAGATCTGAGTTCATGTCCTGGATATCCTTGTTAATTTTCTGTCTCGATCTGTCTAATATTGACAGTGGAGTGTTAAAGTCTCCCACTATTATTTTGTGGGAGTCTAAGTCTCTTTATAGGTCATTAAGAACTTGGTTTATGTATCTGGGTGCTCCTATATTGGGTGCGTATATATTTAGGATAGTTAACTCTTCTTGTTGCATTGATCCTTTTACCATTATGTAATGCCCTTCTTTGTCTCTTTTGATCTTTATTGGTTTAAAGTCCATTTTATCAGAGACTAGGATTGCAACTCCTGCTAATTTTGCTCTCTATTTGCTTGATAAATCTTCCTCGATCCCTCTATTTTTAGCCTATGTGTGTCCTTGCACATGAGATGGGTTTCCTGAATACAGCACTGATGAGTCGACTTTTTTTTTTTAGTTGTAAAACTGTTATACATGCATTTAAAATATATATATATGCTACTGTATTTTAGGTTTTGGGGTACATGTGAGAAACATGAAAGATTGTTGCATAGGTACATACATGGCAATGTGGTTTGCTGCCTTCCTCCCCATCACCCATATCTGACATTTCTCCCCATGTTATCCCTCCCCAACTCCCCATCCCTGCTGTCCCTCCCGTAGTTCCCCCACCTCACAGACCTCAGTGTGTGATGCTCCCCTACCTGTGTCCATGTGGGTCTTGACTTTTTATCCAATTTGCCAGTCCGTGTGTTTTGATTGGGGCATTAAGCCCATTTACATTTAGGGTTAATATTGTTATATGTGAATTTGATCCTACCATTTTGATGCCAGCTGGATGTTTTGCTCATTAGTTGAGACATTTTCTTCATTTTTTCAATGGTCTTTACCATTTGGTACATTTTTGGAGTGGCTGGTACTGGTTGTTCCTTTCTTTGTTTAGTGCTTCATTCAGGAGCTCTTGTAAGGCAGGCCTGATAGTGATGAAGTCTCTCAGCAATTGCTTGTCCATAAAGGATTTTATTTCTCCTTCACTTATGAAGCTTAGTTTGGCTGGATATGAAATTCTAGGTTGAAAGTTCTTTTCTTTGCGGATGTTGAATATTGGCCCCCACTCTCTTCTTGCTTGTAGGGTTTCTGCAGAGAGATCCTCTGTGAGTCTGATGGGCTTCCCTTTATGGGCAACCCGACCTTTCTCTCTGGCTGCCCATAGCATTTTTTCCTTCATTTCAACCCTGGTGAATATGATGATTATGTGCTTTGTGGTTGCTCTTCTTGAGGAATATCTCTGTGGTGTTCTTGGTATTTCCTGGACTTGAATGGTGGCCTGCCTTGCTAGGTTGGGGAAGTTCTCCTGGATAATATCCTGAAGAGTGTTTTCCATCTTTGATTCATTCTCTCTGTTCACATTCAGGTACACCTATCAAATGTAGATTAGGTCTTTTCATATAACCCATATTTCTTAGAGGCTTTGTTCATTTCTTTTCACTCTTTTCTCTGATCTTGCCTTCTCATTTTCATAGGGCTCATCTTCAATCTCTGATATCCTTTCTTCTGTTTGGTCTATTCAGCTATCGAAACTTGTGCATGCTTTGTGAAGTTCTCGTGCTGTGTTTTTCAGGTCCATCAAATAATTTATATTCTTCTTTATGCTGTTTATTCTAGTTAGCATTTCATCTAACCTTTTTTCAAGGTTCTTAGTTTCTTTGCATTGGGTTAGCTTGTGTTCTTTAGCTCTGAGTTTGTTATTACGAACCTTCTGAAGCCTGTTTCCATCAATTCATCAGATTCATTCTCCGTCCAGCTTTGTTCCCTAGCTGGTGAGGAGTTGTGATCCATTGGAGGAGGAGAGGCATTCTGGTTTTTGGTGTTTTCATCCTTTTTGTGCTGTTTTTTTCCCATCTTCATGACTTTATCTACCTGTGGTCTTTGTAGTTGGTGACTTTCAGATGAGGTCTCTGAGTGGACATCCTTTTTGTTCATGTTGAAACTATTTCTTTCTGTTTCTTAGTTTTCCTTCTAACAGTCAGGTCCCTCTGCTGTAGGACTACTGGAGGTCCACTCCAGACCCTGCTTGCCTGGGAATCACCTGCAGTGGCTGCAGAACAGTAAGGGTTGCTGCCGGTTTCTTCTTCCGTTATCTTCATCCCAGAAGGGTGCCTGCCAGATGTCAGCCTGAGTTCTCCTTTATGAGGTGTCTCTTTGGGTATACGGGGATCAGGGAGCTGCTTGAGGAGACAGTCTGTCCCTTATAGGAGCTCAAGTGCTGTGCTGGGAGCTCCATTGTTCTGTGCAGAGCTGCTGGGCAGGTAAGTTTAAGTCTGCTGCAGTGGAACTCATAACTGCTTCTTTTCCCAGTTGCTCTGTCCTAGGAAGGTCAGGCTTTATTTATAAGTTCCTGATTTGCTGCTGCCTTTTTTCAGAGATGCCCTGCCCCACATGGAGATAATCTAGTCACAGTCTGCCAGCAGAGGCATTGCTGAGCTGCCATGGGCTCTGCCCAGCTGCTGTGTGAACTTCCTCGAGGCAGTTCAAACTGCCTCAGTATTGGTGGACACCCTTCCCCCCACTGAGCTGAACCGTCCTGGGTCCAGCTGTGCTTGCTTCAAAACTCTCAATCCAGAGCTTTTCAGATTGCTTGTTTTGTAGGGGTGGTAACCGCAGAGCCAGATCACCTGGCTCCCTGTCTCAGCCCCCTCCCTTTCACTTGAATGGGTGGCTCTGTCTCCCCGGTGTTCCAGGTGGCAGATGAAACTCCTGCCCAGATTTGTATGAGTTTCTGTGCGCCAATCCATGGCACTGGCTGAAGCAGCCATGCTGGAAACTCATGGCACTTTTTGGCCCATGAATCTCCTGGTCTTTGGGCAGCAAAAACTCGTTTGGAAATGTGGTGAACACTCACCCTCTGCATTTTTCTTTCTGAGAACTGTACTCCAAAGCTATTCCTACTTGGCCATCTTGGATCCTCCTACAAAATAATTTTAAAAGCATAATATTATCACAGAAAGAGTCAGCACATTGAAAAAGAACAGAAACTCTTGACAGATATCACATGTATATCAGATATAAATATATGATTAAAATGCCATGTCAATTTAGTTGATAAAGCAAAGGTGTCATATATGATGTAACAAAATCCAGCAAACCAATAAAACCTTATATAAGGAAAAAATGCTATGAAGAAAACTGGAGGCAAATGACAAATTAGGGGGAAAAAAAACCCTACTGCTTACTACTACTTAAAGTCCTATTACAAATAAAAAAGAAAAAGAGTAATGTTTTGCCAAAATTGGCAACTATAAATTTGAAAATGGAATACAAAAAGCAAATAAATGTGAAGACTAGATAAAATATGAAAAAGCTCAATCTCAAAAATAATAAAGTGATGTAAATAAAGTGTGACACAATTTCACCTCTTAAACTTGCTAAATAATACAAAATTATAATAAATCATGTTGGCAATGTAATTGGGAATGAGAATATTGATAGTCCTAATTTGGGAATATAATCTGATGAGTCTCTGGAGGCAATCTGGCAATATGTACCAAAAATTCTAAAAACATGCATCAGCTGGGATGCAGCTACTTGCTTCTAAGAATTTATTTTTGAAAATAACCATGGAAATGCAGAGATTTAGTTGCAAGAATGCTCACTTAATATTATAAGTGATGCCAAAAATTATTTATATCTTCTTTTGATTTCCTTTTCCCCTAAACTTCTACAATGAGCAGTACTTTTGATATAGGAAAAAAGAATTATTGTTTATGAGCAGATCTAAGTAAACAAAAAGAAAGCCACATTAGTTTCATGGAAAGAATACTGGAGACTGAATTCCAAACCTAGAAGCAACTCAGAATCAACTGAGTGCCTTTTTTTAAAATGATCTTAATTGAGAATATGCCAGTTCTGACTTCCTGCCTCTATTACTCTATTACCCATCACCTCCATGGTTGCTAACAAAGCACTATCGTCTCTGGCCTAAAGAATACAACCACAACTGAACTTGGTGATACTAGTGCTTACATTCTTGATAACCTTGATGAATGGTGAGTCCTTTGGGTCCTCCTGTGGAACATAACTCTCTGGTGAGTTTTATGGCCTCACATAACATATCAATTCCAGCATTCTTCCTTCCCTGGGCCTTTTTATTTCTTCCTGTACCATCTGCCAGGGCAACTTTGACATTTTCACTTCCCACAGTGTGAGACATCACTTTCTCCAGGCTCGTAAGAAACACACTAGCAGTGAGTTTGTCCCATCCAAGGAGTCTTTGCCAGGGTGTTAAATCCTGTGTCCTAAAGAAGTGCCCTTAAATCAATGAATTCTTGGTAATCTAGTCTTACATTCCAGATTCCTTATAGAAGCATTCTCAAAACCCAATCCCAGAAAATACTATGGCTTCTGCAGGACATTCTAGCAAATTTTTGCAGCTCTTTCAGAGTGTAACCTCTTTCCTTCTTATCATACCCATAACATTCTGAGCCAGGTTATGGTAGCATTTTACCCCAGTTATTGGCCTGACAATCAAGAGAGGAGATGGGACATCTCTGTGTGTGGGGGTGGGTAGGGGGAAGGGATAGTACCAGCTGCCTTGCATGAGAGAAGCCTCTGCAATTTCTTTCCTCATAGGAGAAGTACTAACTCTTACTCCAAAATGGTGGGCCACTTCTTGAAGCTTTGAGGGATGTAGGGGGGGTATATAGTGTGAAAATCTTCAAGACTATCCCCTTAGATGTCCCTATCTCGTGTTTCAGCATCCCATCCAATAGTAGACTTTACTTTTGCATAACAACAGACTTATGTTTGCTGACAATTCAAACATTTCTGGACCTCTAGGACCCTAATTAGCAGATCCTTAATTTGCTCCTAAGTTGTAACTACTCTCCCATTGGAGGCCTCCTGTTAGACTACTTCGAAGATACTCTAACTCTTACATTTGACCTTTAATTGTTTGTTAACCAGCCTCATTTTCTCATTATCTCTCTGCAGTGGGTTAGTGCAATTTAGTAACAGTAAACAATCCCTAATACATCAAAATTGAAAACTTTTGCTTGCCAAAAGACATTGTTAATAAAATGCAAAAGTGACAATCATAAAGATTGAACATATTCTGGGCCATAAAGCAAAACTTAACACATTTAAAATACTTCAAACTATGTCCTCTGATTGTTACAGAATTAAACTGGAAACGAGAAAAGAAATATTTCTGGACAACTCCCATGGGTCCAAATGGAAATCACAAAGGAAATTAAAAAGTATTTTTAATTGAATGATAACAAAACCACAACATACCAGAACTTGTGAGATACAGCTAAAGCAGTGCTGTGAGGAAAATTTATAACAGTTAATGCATATACTATAAAAGAAGAAAGGTCTCTTCAATGATACAAGATTTCACCAGAAGGTACTATGTAAAGAAGACCATACTTAACAAAAAGTGAAGTGAAGGGAAGAAACAATGAATCAAAAGCAGGTTCTTTGAAAAAGTCAACAAAATAGATAAACTTCAAGCCAGACTGATCAAGAACAAAAGAAGACACCAACTACAAATATCAGGAATGAAATAGGAGAAATCACAGAAGACAATACTGATATTAAAAGCATAATAAAGGGATATTTTTAAAAACCCTATGGCAATGAATTCTACAATACAGTTGAAGTGGATAAATTCTTCAAAACTTGCAAACTTTCAAAATTCACTAAAAGAGACACAGATAACCTGAATAGAACTACATAATTCTAAGAAATTAAATTTGTAGTTTAAAAGCTTCCAACAAAGCTTCAGAATTTTTTCTCATCCAGATGTCTTCACTGGCAAATTGTATCAAACATTTAAGTAAGAAATAACAACAACTCCGCAGAAATTCTTCCAGAATTTATTTGAGGAAGAAATCCTTCCTAACTCAGTTTATAAGACCAGAATCACACTAATAAGAAAATTAGACAAGAACATTACAACAAAAGAAAATTGCACAACAATATCCCATATATACACATCAATGCAAAAAACTTCAACAAAATGCTACCAAATAGAATCTAAAAATATATAAAATTATATCATGATTATGTGGGGTTTATCTTGGGAATACAAGGCTGGTTTATTCAAATATCAATCATAGTAATTCATCATATCAATAGATAAAAAAGAAAACATATAATCATCTCAATAGATGTGAAAGAAGCCTTTGACAACAATTTAACATCAATTCATGATTTTTAAAAACCTTCCAGAAATCTAGTAGTAGAAAGAAACTTCCTCAACTGTTAAAGGCTACCTCCAAAAACTTTTACATTTCTTCATCGATGATTTTTGTTCATGACTTCTTTCATCGTTGAAAAAGTGTATTTTTCAGTTTATGCTGAATAGTGACATTTAGTCAAACCCTAAAAATTCACCATAAGCTTTTGAGACATTGGATCAGTATGGAATATTCTAAGCTTTGAAATGAGTAATATCACACCAGGCAGTCTAGAACCTCACAACTGTAGTTTCTCCAGAAGATAAACCTCATGTCTCATCCTCTGTTGAGTTAGACATGTGACTATATGACTTGGTGTTGAGGATCAGGAAGTCTAACACCATTTTATGTTGATTTCAAAACTATCCTTATCCTTTCATATCACCTCAAGTTCACACATACTTTCTGTGGGCATGTGTGGAATGGAGCTTACTAATCCAAAACCTATGCTCATTTGTCTAAGGAAAATTAGTTCACTTATTATTTCCATAACTACTTAGGCTTCAGCTCTTTCTGTTCTGATAAGTCATTTCCATCCACTTCTATCCATTGCTTTTCTTTCAAAATGTTGTTTGTTTCTCTCTAGTACTATAGTTTCCTCTCTTTGTCTAGTGGTTATGGATTTATATGTGTGTCATTTTCTGTTGTTTTAATGAGATTTAGGTTGGCAGCACAGACAAGCATATGTTTTCATGTGCCATTTTTATAGCTTTATTATTTTGTGATTTTTTTTTAACATTACAGAATTGTTTTGTAACGTCTTAAAACTGCCTGAAACATCTTACATTTCCAACAGCAATGTTCTAATTTTTCCACATTACTGTCAGCACTTGTTACTATCTGTCTTTTTGGCTACAGTCATTCTAGTGATTGTATACTGGTATGTCATTGTGGTTTTAATTTGCATTTTCATAATGACTAATGATATTGACCATTTTTCATGTGCTTATTTCCTATTCCTATATCTTTATTTGCTGAGATGTCTACTCAAATCTTTTGCCCATTTCTTAATTGAGCTATTTGTCTTATTACTGACAAGCAGTTGAGTTGTATTGAGTTGTAAGAATTCTTTAATTACTCTTGATAGCAGTCCTTTACAGATATATGACTTGCAAGTATTTTTCTCCCAGTTTGAGTTATCATATCATTTTCTTGTCATTTGAAACACAAAAACTTTTTATGTATATAAAGTCCAACTTGACAATTATTTTCTTTTATGGATCATGCATTTGATGCTATATTTAAGAACTTGCCTAATCCAAGATTACAAAGATTTTCTTCTAAAAGTTTTACCTCTTACATTTTTATATGATAGATGTTTAATTGATTTTGGAGTATTGTGTGAGGTTATAGTGTAGAGTCATCCTTTTGCATATGCTACCTCAATGTCCCAGGACCATTTGTTAAAGACTACCTCTCATATATTAAATTGACTTGACAATTTATTGAACATCAATTGAGTATAAAGGTGAGGATATATTTTGAGAATTTTGGTTTAGTGCCATTAGTATATATGCCCATCTGTATACTACTCAATACTATCTTTACTATTTTAGCTTTATTTTAAGTTTTGAAATTAGGAAGTGTGAATCCTCCAAATTTGTTTTTCTTTTTTTCCCCAAGTTTGTTTTGGCTATTCTGAGTCCCTTGCATACCTGTAAGAACTTTAAGAAGAGCTTGTCAATTTCTGCAAAAAAGAGCTGTGTTAGTCAGTTTTTGTGCTGCTGATAAAGACATACCAGAGTCTGGGCAATTTACAAAACAAAGAGATTTAATTGGACTCACAGTTCCACGTGGCTGGGGAGGCCTCACAATCATGGCAGAAGGCAAGGAGGAGCAAGTCACATATTACCTAAATGGCGGCAGGCAAAAAGACAGCTTGTGCAGAGAAACTCCTGTTAAATACACTTACAAAATCAGTAAATATTGCTTTTTAAATTTAGAGAAAAGGGCTAATATAAAATCTCAGATAATTTATACAAATGTAAAGACTTTCTTAGTTGTTTTAACTCCTGACTTTAAGCTTTTATTAAAGAGTAGATTTAGACTTGAGAGTTATGATAAGTAGACAGACTGAAAAAATGGAAATATAATCATTCTCATAGGGTACTTCTCTGTAATATTCTATAAATATATTTGGTTTTCACTCATGACAATAGAGTTTTATTATGGCGTAAAATTAAAAATTGTTTTAATGTGCCTTGTGCATAATTTATCAGTCTACTATCACCACAATAACATTATGTGACTAACAACCACAAAATCTCGATGGCATCAATGTTAATCATTTGTTTAGCTCACAACTCTGTGGGTCAACTAATCTAAGTGGACTCTGCTGGGCAGCTCTGCTAATCTCAGTTTTGCTTGTTTATACATGGAGGTGATGTTTGATCTAGGCTAGGCTCATCTGGGCAGCTCTTCTCAACTCAGATGTGCTGGCTCACACATTGGGGGGTTGGCTGATCCAGGCTGGAGTAGAATAGGCAGTCTTGCTAATGTTAGTATGTTTTCTCAAATATATGAGGATAAACTGATCTAGACTGGTCTCTGCTGTGGTAAGAGCTCTGCTCCAGTTTTCTCTCATTCTTCGGGGTTCAACTGGTGAGCCTGAGTCATGTTCTTTATCTGACAATAGGAAAGGTCCATGAGCAAGTGTAAACATGCAAGCTTGTTGAGGCGTAAGGTTAGAACTAACTCACTGTTACTTCTCTCTTTTTCTACTCTCCAAGGTAAATATCATAGTCCTACCCAAATCTGAGTTTGGGAGGACATTTCTGCAACATGGATATAGGGAGGGATGAGGAATTTAAAACAACACAATATACAACAAAAAACTAAAAATAACTCATTATGAAAACTCTGAAATCACCACGAGTTTATTTATAATTATTCAAACTCATATATTTGAGAGTTTCACCCTTACACTCTCTCAAATTGACCTTCAGGAATGCTAACTCAGTGTCAGGGTAAGGGAGTACTGAGTCTTATTATCTGAGCCTTTGTTGTGCTTTCTGTGATTCTGATAAATAAATACATTTCTAATACAGGCTATATTGGTATGCTGACCTACACAGTATGTCTTGAACAGCACATATTTATCTAAATAAAGCTCTGTTGTGTCACAACTAATATATTTAATTTGATACAAAATAAAAATGGCTTTGTATTTTTGAAATTGTGCTCTAAGCATTTGCTAGCCATTTGTACATTATTCCCTTGGATTGTTATACATATCTATTAGCTACATGTTTCAACACTCCCTCACCCTCTTGTGTTGAGGAGACTCTGAGCAGTATGCTCAGTAGTTAGTATATCATTCCTAGTTGGCCAGATTCCATATAATCACCAAACAGTAGAAATTATCTCAATGTGTTACAAAAAAAGAAGTATTTGACAGGTAATTAAACTGTACTTATTTAGTAAATTATATTGGGAGCAGAAGAAAATTGCATTTTGAATAAATATACCAAGAAGCTAGTATTTTACCCTAATTTGAGTTTCACTATGGTTTTCCATTCAACTATGACTAGGAAATTATCTCAGTGAATTCTAAATATAGGAAAAAAATGAAAAACAAGAACCAATTCATTTAAATTCTAAATTTCTTACAAATCTTTTTCTGTTGGTAAAAATACAAATAATATTTCATAGTCTAAAACCCCATAAGAAGTCACATGGTACCCAGATATACTGTCTTCAGAATGCTATGAAACCTAAAGGAATCTTAAGTTTTTGCTATAGTTAGTAATATGTTTGGATAAGAAAAAAACAATTGGTTCACTTTAAGTCCTCATCTACTCATAAATCTGTTTACCACTAGGTAAATGGCCACAGCTCTTTTAGAATCAATCCATTTTAACAACTACTTATTGTTTTCTCATTACTTCCAAGGCCCATGATAAATGCTGTATGCATCCAGACATGGTACTAGAAGGTCTAAGTCTAAGAAAAGAGAGGAAAGCCCAAAGAAATACTTATTATAAGAACTCATATTTACTGAGTGCTTACTACATGCCAGACACTATATTAACTGTGTTATAATCATTATGTCATTTAATCTTCACAACTCTAAGACATTATCATCATTCCCATTTTACTAAGAGGGAACAGAGGCTTAAAATGCTTAAGTAACTAGTCCATGGTGTCAGAGTGAGTAAAGAAGGCAGAACTTGAACTTGAACACACTTTTGTTGACTCAGTATTAATCACTATTGTTCAATAGGTTACAAGTACTCTTATTAGGGAAAAAATGCAATGGGCACAAAAAAGAAGGAAGATATTAGATATGAAGGAAAGGAATCATAAAGGGGTGGAGTCCTATGAGGAAGGGAATTCCAGGCTGAAGGATACATGAGCAAAGCTAAAACTCTGCAGAGCATATTAAGGCAATGGTAAGAAATTATAGCATGGCTGCTGCATTTGGGGTGTGAAGAGGAGGGAAAATATAGGGAAATGAGCCTGACATGGTACTTTTCAGGAGAGTTTGTCTCATGTTTTGAATGCTTTTTGTAGAAAAGAGCTTCAGTTTTAAAGGCAGTGGGTTGTCATAGAAGGTATTTTAGAAAAAGAGGTAATTAATTTAAAATTATGAAATCTCTATGTTTACATAAATGGTGCTACCATGTGCTATTATTCAGAAAGCTGCAAACTTCTATTGTTATGACATGCTGGCTCCAGTGCAGGTGGATAAGACAGTTCACTTAAAAAGCCCAAGATTGGGCCAATTTTAGTATTAAGCACATAGTGAAGTTATTGGATCAATGCTATATTAAACAATGCTCATATACAGATGTTTGTAAAAGCTGAGCCATTTGAAATTTCTTTCTCAAGTGGATAAAATTGATAGTAAACATTCAGGAATCTGAAGATTCTTTTGAGAAATGTATGGGTTATAAACTGAAAGAAATATACCATCTATAAAAAGGTGTCTTTGCAAATGAAGTGTTTAATAAGGTGATGAAGTATCACATGAAGGACTAAAAATTAACTTTCCTATCCTATTGATGTTTTTGTTTGTCTTTTTACTTCAAGAACTCCTATCCTCCATCTCTCTTAGTCTTATCTCAATGTCTTTGCAGATAGTGTTCCTTCTACCTGGAATGTACTTCCCTTGTCTCTTTGCTTGATTCATTCCTAATAGTCACACAAGACTTAGCTTGGACATCACCACCTTCGTAAGCTACCCTAATACATTTTCCCTACCTAAATCTTAGTTAAGTACACATTTTTGTGGTCAACCAAAGCCTCTTGTTCCGTCTTCCAGCTTCTCTTATATTACACTGTACTATTATGTTTACTTTTCCATGTCCTAATGACTATGAAGTCCATGACTGCAGGGACAGTTTTATTCATCTTTGGGTCTTCAATTTTTGTATCGTTTGATCATATAACTACATATGCAATAAAATTTTTGCTGAACAAATGAATGTATATATAATTGTGCCCCTAATACCTCTGAAGAAGCAATTTGATTGCTTAAAAGCCATAATTTTAATCCTAAATGCTATAAAATTAGATGAGATAGCCTTTCTTTTTAATGAATGTTTGTCTTTATTTAATGGTTATATATTTACAAAGGAAAACAAATGCTGAAGCTAAAAACTGGATGAAATTGAACTATTACAGCAACCTTTACTCTGAGAATGAATACAAAGGCAATCAAAGCATATAAAGTAGTCCTCTTTATCCTCAGAGGATAAGTTCCAAACCCCCAGTGGATGCTGAAACTGTGGATACTACTGAAACCAACTGCCATCAATCGGAACATGTTTCTGTTGATGTCTCCTATCCACAAATGTAATGCCTTTTTGATCTTTAAAAAAAGCGGGATACATAGTAGGTGTATATATTTATGGAGTAAATGAGATGTTTGATACAATTACACAATGCAATTGTGTAATAATCACATCATGAGTAATGAGGTATCCACCTCCTCAAGTGTTATCATTTATGTTGTGCCTTTTCTATCTCAATTAAGCACTTACTATGCACCGTGGCCATAAATTTTGCAATGTGAGGTATGACAGCAAAACTAGCACAAATTTCTTTTTCCTTCTTCACAAGTTCATGAATAGATTTGTTATTTATTTATTTATTTATTTAATTTGGGCTCTGGGGTACATGTGCACATCCTGCATCCTGCAGGATTGTTGCATATGTATATACATTTCATGGTGGTTTGCTGTCTCCATCTCCCCACCACCGTTGCCTACATCAGACATTTCTCCAGGTGTTATCCCTCCCCCTCTTCCCTGCCCCTCCCCCTGCTGTGCCCCGCTTCCCTAGCCCTGTGAGTGTTGTCCCCTTTCCTGTGCCAAAATGTTCTCATTGTTCATCACTCGCCTGTGAGTGAAAACACGCAGTGTTTGGTTTTCTGTTCTTGTGTCAGTTCTCTGATAATGATGGTTTCTAGGTTCATCCATGTCTCTACAAAGGACACAAACTCATCATTTTTGATGGCTGCATAGTATTCCATGGTGTGTATGTACCACATTGTTTTTGTCCAGTCTATCACTGATGGGCATTTGGATTGGTTCCAGGTCTTTGCTATTGTAAACAGCACCGCAATTAACATACGTGTGCATGTGTCTTTATGATAGAATGATTTATAATCCTTTGGGTATATATCCAGTAATGGGATTGCTGGGTCAAATGGAATTTCTATTTCTAGATCC